>JBBPKA010000204.1:0-39704 GCA_038088995.1 Guyanaporus albipodus
CTGACCGTGGTTCCAGCTGCGGGCGACGTCAATGCTTCACTCGAGGGTAGTGAAAGAGGACGAACAAGATGCCAAACGCGGCCCAGCTAACTGCCTGCTCTAAATCTGCATCGTCAAAGATGATGTTGGGACTCTTGCCGCCCAACTCAAGCGTCACATTCTTCAGATTGCTCTTGGCTGACGCCTCCAAGATCTTCCGACCGACGAGCGTGGAACCGGTGAACGCGATCTTCTCGATCTGCATGTGATGAGTGATGGCGTGGCCGACCGTGTGACCGTATCCGGTGATAATGTTGACGACACCGGGAGGGAAACCGGCCTCATTGATGAGGTGGCACACGCGGATTGCAGTCAACGGGGTGAACTCGGAAGGTTTGAGGATGATCGTGTTTCCCGTCGCCAGGGCCGGGGCAATTTTCCAGATCAACATGAGCACTACACGGGGTGAAAGTCAGCCTCGTAGGCGATACTCGAAAAAAAGAGGGGCGCCTTACAAGGGAAGTTCCATGGAATGATTTGGCCAACCACGCCGATAGGCTCGTGACGACTGTACGTCAGTTTAGCCTCCGTCGTCTGTGGGGGAGATGAGAACGCGTGCTTGAGAAGGGATAGCCCACGAAAGATCTACCTCTTGGACACGACCGCTGAGCTTGTCTGCCCAGCCAGCATAGTACCGAAGAGTGTCGATGGCGCCTGCCACGTCGGCATTCTTCGCCCAATTGAATGTTTTTCCTGCAAAATGTCCACTCGCTCAATACGATCCTTTCGGCTTGGAAGCGAACGCAGGGGTGCTCTACCGTTGTCGAGCGCCTCGAGTGCGGCAAGCTCGTCTGCATGTTCCTCGAGCAGCTTCACGAGCTTTCCGATGAGGATACTGCGTTGAGAGCCCGGGGTGTTCAGGCCCCAGACGGTGTCAAAGGCTTTTTGGGCGGCCTCGACGGCGATGTCGACATCCTTTGGCGTCGCTTCGGAAACGGACGTGATGACCTTTCCGTTTGCTGATAAAGGCGCGTGTTGAGTTGAAATCACCACGTGAGAGGGTCACACTCACTTGGGTTAATGACGCTACAAGGATACGACAACCATCAGACATCAGTCGTCCACGAGTGATCACGATTGATGGCCCTCACTCGATGGTCGTACGATCTGAACCGTCGACGAATTGGCCGTTGATGAAGATGCCGGTGTTGAAGGACACCTTGCCTTTGTAGGCGGGCGTGTCGAATTCGTGGGTGAAGACAGAGGGCATAGTGGATGTCGATGATGAAGGGAGACAACAAAAGAGAGGGGTATATATAGGCCCTGGGGGAGAACAGAGTAACTCCATTCGCGCAATCTCGATCTCGTCGTCGTTTATAGTAATCATCACTGTCATCACCGTGAGTCCGAGTTCCTTTGTCGATCCGTTTTGCGACGAGGACGATGTCCCCTACGATCGATGTTTGAATACGCTATGTTGTTCGACCAGGAGAACAAACGACTTCGTCACCTGCTCGTGCATCGGAGGTCTTGACAGAGGTCCAGGACTGGTTCTGACTGGTCCTGACCCTCGGCATTTCACTGATACGGCATTGGAGCCTCTTGCCCCTATCATTTACTCCTAAGGATCGCCAAGCAGTGGCGACCCTGAACGACCATTCGACGAATCGTGCTCCGCTTTATGACCCTTACTGTGTCTTCGTTGGAAGCACTTTTTACCCATATAATCAGCAGAGACATGTGCGACAGCAGGAGAAGGCAGTCTTCCCGATCGTGACCGACTGGTGAAATACTACCGTGCGTCGAGAGCTCCCAAACATTTATAGTGCGCCTCTCACGCTTGCCATGACCATGAATAAGATACCGACTATCTCCACAGGGACCTGTCGGCACGAACCAAAGAGCGGGCACAGTCAAGTCGAATGGAATCACGAAGTAGTGCTAACCAGTCCGTAGCCATCTTGTATATACACAAGGTGCCCATCCGGCTGCCCCTTTGAAACCGGTTTAGATATCTCCTTGGGCTTGAAAAAAAGGATTGTTTGCGGGGGTGCTGCGGCGTCGGTGTGGTAACGGTACTTCGTTATGGATAAATTGGAGGGAGTAGAAGACGGTAAGTGCGGAGATGAGACCCATTTGGATGTGAATACTGTGGCGTGATGGGAAAAAGCTATTCATGAAGGTGGTGGTGGTATTGCCGAGACGAGATGACGCTGGATGAAAAAGAAGGGGCCTCACTGGGAATCGAACCCAGGTCACTTGCAGTTGCGATTTGCCCAAAGCAAGTATCGTACCTCTGGACCATAAGGCCAGCTGTCCGATGCTCCCTAGGCTATAGTATGATTGGCTTGGTCTTCATCTCGTCACACAACCATACAGGCCCATGGCATGATGCTCTTTGCAGCCAACACATATCTGCAACTACTTCCCGACTGGCACGCCAAACCCCAGCATACTATATGCCTTCCGCTGGACTGGCCTCTTCGTTGCCAACTCTCTCACCGGGACCGTCGAGCCTCTCCGCTGTTCCGAACCCCACTTCAATATCTCCGATGGCTTCCTCAGCTGACCTCGACCGTCAGCACGCTCGGGTCCAATGGCATAGGTCGTCTGCGTTGAGGTTTCTTCCTGTGTATTCGTGTTTCAAGCGCAATCGGGTCGAAAAAAAAAGTCACAATCGTGATCCTTTTGGAATGTAAGATCCCCGGCGAGTGCAGTGAGACGACGACCATGGTAGGGTCGTCTGCAGTTGGGCGGTCGAGGGAATCATGGATCTTACCGAGCGTTCAACACTGTCTGACGACGTCGGTGGGAAAAAGGTGTCCCTCGACCTTCTTACTTTGGAGCACTAGGCCGATCTGATGAGCGACGGTGTATTGTACTTGCCTGCTCATGCCAGGTGATCCCATTTTCGTCCATCCGAGGGCGCATATATGCACCTACTGTCCTGACCTCGCCACTCTCTTTAGCGTTCAATGGGTCCACTCTAACAATTAGATCCGTTGTAGAGTCCTCACGAGCTGCCCGACTCAAAGTGGCCCGGCGTCACGGTGGTCAACGGTGTGCTATGAATAGTCGTCCTTCAGCTTCAGCTCGCCCCTGCGGGATTTAATGTCATCGGAGAATACACTTAGGTCGCGAGAAGATCGTTCTGTCCCTGCCCCTGTGCCCTCCGACCCAGCGTCTTCTTTTACCACGTCATAGCAGATCCTCTTTGGTGGCGCCTTCACTCTTCTTGATACAATAGCGTGACAACAAACCCCGTTTGAGAGCGCCCGGACGCAGTTATGTAGCCGACAATTAGTTCTCGGTCGGCGTCGAAACCGAACTCACGCTCGTCGTCGTGGATGACCATAAATGGTCTAGGGGCGTTGCATTTACGCTCGAACATTGAGCTCCAAATGTATCACTCACTTCGCTCTTGTTTTGTCTCGACTTCTTGTCTCGTTTCAGTACAAAACTGTTACTGTCCCCTCTCAAGGCTGCCGATGCGCTCGTCCACACCCATGAGACTATCTGCGACATTGTAAATATATTGGCGAGGCAAGGCAGAATTTGGTCGCCGTAGACGATATCAGGGACGTTCTCGGCCAAGGAATAGTGAGAAACTCTATCAACATGAACGAGTGATTACTCTGGGTCGACGTTGCATCTAATCCTTGCGTGGGAATACTTGTGTGTATTTAAATACGAGCGTACAGGAATGGACGAATGAGGGGAGAGATGAAGCAGGGAAAGCGAGTAGCGGTGAATGGCCCGGAACGAGAGTGATACCAGTCGGGTGGAAGTGAGAACGGGTGGGACAGCCTTGCAGTGATCCAACAGGGGTGGCCCTTCGTGCGTTCGCGGGTGAAGTGAGAGCTGCGAGACAAAGGAACGACAGCGACTCCGAGGTGAGGAAGGGCGGGTATTGAAGGGACGAACAGCGGAGGAAACGCGGAAGGTAAGAGAGGTTCCGCCTTCCGTCGCTCCTTGGCTCAGTACTGTTGCCGAGTCCAGTAGGTTGCCACATACATCTGCGTCCAGACAAACCATGTTGCCGATGTTTTCACAGACGGTAGGTCGAAACGGCTGTGTTGAAGAGTGTCACGACTGGCAGGAAGCCGGGAGCAAGCAAGATGGAGCCTGATCGTATGGAGACCGAATGTGACCTCCGTTCGAGTTTACGTTTTCAACCTTTTCTCGGAATGACACACAGGAGCCCGACTGTACATTGCGCAACTTGACGAAGCTGCCAACTCGCTTACGGGCCTTGCGACGAAATATGCACAAGTGCAACCGAGTGCAGAGTACGCCTGTACTGTTAAAACGACACCAAAGATACTTCAAGCGGAGTTAGAAGAGCAGGTTCATTTGGATCGTTGGGAGTCAAGAACAACGATAAGAGGAAAAAAGAAAACAGATACACGCGTTAAAATAACTGACAGTGAATGGCAGGATGTCCGCTGACGTTACTAATATCAGCTCCGTGAAACCTGAATTTCGAAGTCCATCTAACCTTGAAAGTGCCCACCCAATGCCCGGCCTTGTCCAGAAGGCTCACCAGAGTAAACACACTTTGTATTTCGTCAGCAACATATTGATTGGATCGTTTAGTCCTCGTCAACGCCGGAGCAAACAGCAACTTCGCGCTGAAGGTTGTTGAGAAATACCGGGCACTCCCCCAGCGACATCATCCGGCATCCCAGCAGGGCCCCTGAGGATTTCTGGTACACTGTGAACGTAGACTTCGTGGAAGATGCCGTAGCCGTGAATGGTTTGTATTTCTCCTTCCTCTGACGAATTCATTCTGACACCGAGGCAGTCACCGGGTTCGGAAAGGGCCATGCCGCGCTGTAGTTGCAGTCGTTCGTCATCAATAAAGCTTGCTCGGTTGCACTTGTTAAGCCATAGGAATATCTTTGGCGGGGCCACGTCGTCGTTGAGGGGTGCCTTGCTTGATATCTGCTCCATTCCCATTGAGGTACTACGCGAGCTCTTCAGATTGTGTAGGTCTAAACCATTCATATTTCTTTCTACACAGCTATGAGACTGCGAAGAGCATGCAGTGGTTGAGCGTACTCACTCAACCCGGCGGGGCTGAAGTCAAGACGTTCAGCAAAAAGGTGAATAGGTACAGTGCGTATCGTGCAGCAACTGCTCACGGTTTGCAGTACATTAGCTACTACAGAGAATATGTGAAGAAGGGCGTTCCTGTCCTGAAGCCACGCTCGATCGGATCGATGAGCACCAAGAGAAGTAGACGTTCGAGTTTCATAACCATCCGCCCATCCACCAACCATCTGAGGGAAGGTAGTCACTATGAACCCCTGGACAGTCGCATCCGTTTGGTAAAAAAAAAATACTTCGGGTGGCTGAAGTCCATCCGCTCTTGGATGCTTCGAGGCATATCTTTGCCTTGATATATACAACGTACTTTTTCAACGTCAAGTGGACGACGTTAGTTGCGGCAGACATTGCCGGTGATTCTTGCTATCAAGGAAGTAATGGCCAACAAAAGAGGAGTGAGGAGTGCGTCCAGAAATTGACATTTATAGTGTCCAGGCTAGCGGGATTTCGTTGTGGCTCACAAGCAGTTTGTAGGGAGCTAGAAGGGCCACCTCGCGTTTTTAATGCTGTAGGACTCGAGACCTTAGGCGCCGTCATTTGATACATCCTCATACACCCACGATCTTATCCATTATGTCCAACCTAAAGTCACAACTGTCCGCAAACAACGATTCTGAGCCATACCTGGCAATCGAGGCCCATGAAGATTATATCTGGAGTCTGACTTACCTCCCCGACGGACGAACTGTCACTAGCTCTCAGGATGGATTTGTGAAAATCTGGAACACGGGACAGCATGAAGTGACGATGAACCATGGGGGGAGAGTGATACATGTAGTTGCTGTGACCCAGGACGACACCAGCCTGATCGTTAGCAGTGGTAGCGGGAAGGTGAAAGTGTGGGATGCCCAATCGCACGAACTCGTCAGGGAATGGGATCATCCTGGGAGCTACCTCATTATGGCCGTCTCTCTGGATGGGGAACTCGTCGCTGTCGGGAGCCAGATGGTGGCTCTGTACACCATGCAAGGCAAACAGGTTGGCGGATCCATCGACATCAGCGTCTGGTCTCTGGCGTTCTCTCCAGACAGAAGCAGACTCGCATGCAGCATTCGAGAGGACATTTACATCTATTCTGTCCACGATCACTCACTCATCTGTGGTCCATTGAAGGGACACAAAGAAGGAGTGAATTATGTGTTGTGGTCACATAATGGCAGCAAACTCTTCTCTGCCTCGAACGACAACACGATTCGCTGTTGGAACACCAGTAAAGGAGAACAGATCGGACGGCCGTGGATGGGACATGGATACAGGGTACACTCCCTCTCCCTTTCACCGGACAGATCTATTCTTGCAAGTGCATCCTGGGACAGAACTGTTCGTTTCTGGGATGCATTGTCCGGTCGTCCTGTCGCACAACCTCTGCAACACGATCACTTCGTTTTCACGGTTTGCTTCTCCCCGTCTGGTGGATCCGTGGCATCAGCAGGTGCAAGTGAGTGGGTACATCTATGGAGGACACCCCGGTCAACTTCTGTAAAAGGCCAGGTAGGAAGCCGATTCAAACTACCCCGGTGTTCATCCTCATTTTTTTCTTTCATCTCCCAGCCAAACTTTGCTGTCCCCAACATGCTGCGTGACACCACGGACCACATGCAATCATCCCTTGAATGTTCTACACCCAGTCCCCTTGTCGAACGAGTAGCACAACTTGGTCTTGTGGGGGAGAATGAGCTCCATATGACCACAGCATCCGTACATGCTAACGATGCTGGTGTGATGGTCGCGGCGACCCCGGCTTTAGTACATGCCTCTATCTCCCACCCTGTGCAGAGTGTGGAACCTCACCTTCTATCTTCCGACTCAGCCTTCCCGTATGTGAATTGTATACAATATGTTGTTACTCATTTTCATTCATTTCAGAGGCCAATTCCGGCCACTTGATCTCACGCCCTACCTCGCTAAAACAGAGAGTCAATATATAGCCGAGGGAAGTTTTGGTGATGTTTACAAATGTTCCTACAAAGATGGTTCTGTGCTCAAAGAGGTTTGGTTTGTATAACATACATGCCTGTCTACAATTAACCCCATCCCCTCAGGTCTCAGTCAAGGCTTTTCGATTCAGATTTATGATGGAAGATGACGCACAAGATGAGTCTCTCAAGGTAACTGTATTCACTGCCATGTCAGTTGCATATCTGACCTAATCAGTGTTCTAGATTCTCCGTCGAGAGCTTGAAATTCGGAAGAGGTTGAACCACATCAATGTTGTTCCATTCTTGGGCATTGCATATGGATTTGGAACGAGTAGATCCATGTCACTCGTGTCATTGTGGATGCCAAATCAGACACTGCACCACTTTTTGGAAAAATATGACCACAACCTTGCATTGATGCATCGACTTTCACTTGTGCGGTTACTCGTGCATTTATTGCTATCTCCGCTTCTGACCTCCTCGATGTAATAGATGTTGGACGTTTCCAACGGCCTGCGGTACTGTGAGTTGGATTCCATTTTCCACAAGTTTATGACAATAACAGGCTACAGTGCACACATTCTCAATCGTCCATGGGGAACTAAACTGTGTGCGTTCGTGTAGAAACACCGGTATGTTCATTGTCTAATCGTGTGACAGGTCAATGTGCTTTTGGACGCAGATCACACTGCGCAGCTGAGCGATTTCGGGTATACTTCCTTGGTGCGGAATGTCCCTGAGGCTCAGTCGTATCTCCAACGATCCACCGCACGACCTGGTGCATTGCGATGGCGCGCACCGGAGGAAATCGACTTGGAAGATCCGCTCAACCGGACCACCAAGGGTGATATCTACTCCTATGGTTGTGTTGTCCTTCAGGAAAGTCCTCTCGACGGTAAATGCCGACTGGGCGCTGACGTTCTCTCAGGCGTTGACCGGCAAACAGCCCTGGTCAGAAATTCAGGACGACGCGATCGTTGCTTTCCGGTTGGCAAAGGGCAAAAAACCAGGCCGACCGGCATCTCAGGCAATGGACGACTCCTGCTGGGATTTGATCCAAAGTTGCTGGTCGCCAGCAGAGGAGCGGCCCTCAGCAGAACTGATTACATCAACCATTCGACGATTTCTGCGACTGCCCACAGTCCCCACCGCTGTGTGATGTGCTCGCGTTAGCCCACTCTCCCGGAGTAGTGTAAGGGACTTGAGGAGGGGTGGACGCGCGTGCGGTGACGAACATGTCTTGCCTCTCAGGAATACTTGTCAAAGTCAACATATCATCCGAAATGTACGTGTGCATTTCTCTACACCTTATACTGCATCTGTGTACGAGACGACAAATCTTGGTAAAGAACAAGAAGTTGAATGAGTACGGAGGACTTGCTCTGGAGTCTTGTTTATCTCGCAGCCACGACAGAATTAGTACCATGAGATGCGAAGTCGTCGCGAGCCTGTTCCTACTCCTCTGCGTGCCGCCTCTGCACGACAGGGAAAAAAAAGGCGGTGTCCGCATGACATCGCCCAGATCGAACGGTCTGGTCACAGAGAAGATCTTCGAATAGCCGACTTCCAAGTCTCGGCCCTTGTCCTACAAGTACGTGGACAGAGCTATCCCCCCTGTTTCATATCCAGTCGCAGGCAGAAGAGCCGTCAGCTGTCAAAGAGAGTGTGTAAATACCCTCCTGGCCTGAACACAGAGACGTCTGGCCACTCTTCCGCGTGTATATGAAAACCACGCAACCCGGGAGACCAAGCAAGAGGGTTCATACAGTATGGAAAGGCCTCTGGACGTGTATGGGCAGACATTACGGCAGAACGTGGTCCTCAATACCGCAAACTAAAGACTGGTTCAGTGACCCACCGTTTTCTTTCAATGCGAGTGCTCGGCTCACAACGAGGTCAAGTCAGGGGCGCGTCGTCCGGCTTCTGCAAGTTGATGGCGGCCCCACCAAGTCGGAAGAGGTGAAGGCAGCCGAATTCCAACGCACCAAAGACGTTTTCGGTCATATCGACGTGGTGTCTGACGATGCGGGCCAGATAGTCGTTGGAGAGATGGAGAACGTCCCCATGAAGATGACGCGTGCACTCTTCGAGGTCAACTTCTGGAAGTGCATACCAATGTATGATTTTTGACCATTACGTCGATGCGATAGCAAATGAGGTGGGCTGAACCTGTGCTCAAAACAAAGACCTACGATGGTCGTCGCAACGCTCGAAGGGTCTACAAAATTGCTGATGGCGGAAGTCAAGCTGGGTGGAACAGTGAGGAACGCAGTCACATACCGTCGTGAGACGCCTGATTGTTAGGCGCAGCACCTTGCGATCGTGGGGCCCGGTTGGCACGCGACAAGGATGCTCGAGCACACCATGGTGCCTTGCACGGCGCTGCATCCAGCTTATGTCGACTCACTCACCATGTTGGTGAGGAAAAATTCTGAGCGCAGGACGTCGACAGAGTCAGTGCTGCACTATACGAGTCCATGCAGCTGGAAGTCGGGTCTCTCCGTTTGCCACTGGGGAAGGACGCATTTGAGTATGTCGTGAAAGGGAACAAAGGCCAGGAGGAACGCTATCAGTTTTGTGAGAGATTCTCAAACAATCTAGTAAGAAAACCAAAAAAAAAAACTTGCTAAATTAGCACCAAATATTGCTCAAATAGGCGAACAACAATTTCTTGTATCTCGACCTGGGTTCAACGAGCACCAGATTGTGATAGATCAAAGTCCGCCACAGAAAAGTTGAAGGATGAAGAAGTAATAAGCCGTGAGTTGAGGAGGAAAAACGGTTACTGACAGGCATAAAGGATGCGTGGGAGATGCGCTGTGATTTCGCCGAGCAGATGATGGCTCGTCTGTAGGGTTCCGTACGGGTACGGGTCACACCGCGGTGTTTCGCAAACGGATTAGGCTAGCCCAACCCGCGTGCTCATCGTGCACTTTCACCGCGGGTTCACGGTGTTACACGGGTTTGATGTATATACAGTCAACCCAACTTCCCACTCAAGGCCGGCAGCTTAGTCATTCACAATCACTGTGGCCACGACAAACGCCAGCTTCCGTGCTTCAATGTAGGTATGTCCACGGATTTCTTCTCACTGGCTAGAGGACTGTTTATAAAGGGACCCAGAGATTATTCATCCCACCGCCGACGTCGGAATGCCATCCAAAGTCATCAAACTCAAGCTCACCCTTCCCGCACTCGACCGTGTTTCATCGAGTCATTTGAAGGCTGTTCTGAAAGACACGACAACTCAGGGCCACCCTTCTGACAATGCGTGCCAGGCATTGTCACAATCCCATTCGACAAAGTCAGCCAAGCAGATTGACCTAACGCCCTCAGATTCTGGTCCCGCTGCAGAGACACCAGCTAGTCCTGAGCCAGTTCGTGACGAGGAAGAAGACCTAACTACTGAGCTTGGTAGGTGTCTAGTGCCACAATGCGTGCTGCGGGCTCTTTCGAAACCCAACGCATTCAAGCACTTTCTAGATCTTTGGACATATAATGTCTTTATCGTCGTGACATGGCTGTACAAGACGGCTAAGCCATGTCCGTAAATTAATTAATTGATCATGTCTTCAGCTTTTTGTACCTGGCAGGATGATTCCAGACGAGAGTGTACTTCTCACGCTCGTCAGACCTGTGTCGTGCTAGTGTATGAACTACCGTGGACACTTCCCCTGAGTTGGGACTGTTTTCATGTCCAGTGGGCCTCCCCTCGAAAAACATGATGTCGCGAATACATCACTTCGTCTCTGCCTAGCGATTATGGACAGCACACAAGGCAGAGAAAGGCGACGCCTGCGGGAGGTAGATGGACCATGGCCCGTCAGAAAACGGAACTGTACCACAACATCAAAAGTGATTGTTGGAGATCACCCCGTCGTGTAATACATACCTACGCTACACTTATTACATTTCCTTTTTCGGACATGGTGCGCTGTTTACAGCACGTCACGCTCGCCTACGCTTTTCCTCCAGTCGAGTGTGTACGAGACTGGAGGTAAGCTTCACCTACGCTCTCTACTCCCTACTGTACTGATAGCCATTCAGTATTCACTCTCCTTTAGTGTGTATCCTCCCACAGTGATGTCAGTTCGAAGGGGTATGCGAGGACGTCATTCAGCTGAGGGCGAGGGACACTGAAACGGCCCTGTTGAAAGGTGTCACGACTGGCAGGAACAATGATGAATTCCGAAAGTCGCCAAGAGCAAGCACGATGGAGCCTGATGAAAACCCACCATGGTAGCAGCGGGAAACACTGAGGGATCGGGCGGAACAGAACTGGACCATGATCTAAGACAAGGTGAACTACTCCTATCTCGACGAGGAGCGGCAAGATATATACTGTACTGCACGTGATCTAGAGTGCCAAACTACGGTGGGCTGCATACACCTGATCATGTCGAGACCGAATGTGGCAGACAGTACCTCCGTTTGAGTCTACGTTTTCAACCTTTTCTCGGGATGACACGCGGGAGCCCAACCGCATATTGCGCAACTTGACGAAGCTGTCAACTCGCTCGGAGTCCACCTTGCGACGAAATATGCACAAGGGCAACCGGCTGCAAAGTGCGCCTACGCTGAAAAGATAGCTGAATCTCGGGCTCTGATAGATGCTTCAAAGTGGAGTTAGGAGAGCAGGTTCAATCGTCGTCATTTGGATCGATGAGAGTCAAGAATAGCGATAAGAGGGGGCAAAAAAAGAAGGTGCGCACGTCAGGCAGGATTCAGAATAACTAACGGTGAATGACAAAGTTGCAGTATAGCATAGAGGACGCGGGAAGATGCCATTTGTCCATCGACGTTACTAACATCAGCTCCGTGAAACCAGAACTCAACGCTGTGCGTTGCTATTATTCAGCTGTCTGATTAATAGTGTTGGTGACCAGTGCCGGTAGGCTAGATACCCCTCTCTCCCAAGCCGCTGATCTCCGTCTGGGCCCTTGTTGTCCTTCGTCTGGGCCCTTATGTTGTCCTTCGTCTGGGCCCTTGTCCTTCAACATCTACTATGCCGTCTGTCTTCACCCATGAATTCGACACGCCTGTCTACAAGGGCAAGGTGTCCTTCAACACTGGCATCTTCATCAACGGCCAATTCGTCGACGGTTCAGATCTGACGACCATTGAGTGAGGGCTACCGATCATTTGTTATCGATTGACATCTGATGTCTCCGCAACCCTACAGCGTCATCAATCCGGGTGAGTGTGACGTCTTTGTCTGGCGCACCCTTTGAACGAGCACGTTCATCAGCGACCGGAAAGATCATCACATCCGTTTCCGAGGCGACGCCAAAGGATGTTGACATCGCCGTCGAGGCCGCCCAAAAAGCCTTTGACACCGTCTGGGGCCTGAACACCCCGGGCTCTCAACGCAGCATTCTCATTGCAAAGCTCGCCAAGTTGCTGGAGGAACACGCAGACGAGTTTGCTGCTCTTGAGTCGCTCAACAATGGTGCAGTCACCCCACGTACATGCACATCTATCGCATCATATTGAGCTGGGGTTTTTTTTGCAGGCAAAACGTTCTTTTGGGCCAGGAATGGCGATATTGTTGGTGCCATCAACAACCTTCGCTACTACGCGGGCTGGGCAGACAAGCTCAGTGGTCGGGTACAAGAGGTGAGTTTCCTGATGGCAAGCCCATTCAGTTTGAGGCGCATGCTCATCGGCTCCACAGACGACAGAGGCTAAGCTGACGTATACCCGTCACGAGCCTATCGGGGTCGTCGGTCAGATCATTCCATGGAATAACCCTCGTAAGCCACTCTCTTTCAACATGGTGAACTAATCCTTAGCTTGTGTAGTGTCATTGTTAATTTGGAAGATCGCTCCGGCTCTGGCAACAGGAAACACGGTTGTCGTCAAACCTTCCGAGTTCACCCCGTTGACTGCAATTCGCTTATCCCACCTCATCAACGAGGCCGGTTTCCCTCCCGGTGTCGTCAATATTCTCACTGGATACGGTAACACGGTTGGCCACGCGATATCTCATCACATGAAGATCGAGAAGATCGCGTTCACCGGTTCCACGCTCGTCGGTCGGAAGATCTTGGAGGCGTCGGCCAAGACCAATCTCAAGAACGTGACACTTGAGTTGGGCGGCAAGAGCCCCAACATCATTTTTGACGACGCGGATCTGGAGCAAGCGGTCAACTGGGCTGCGTTCGGTATCTTGTCTGTCCTCTTTCACTACCCTAGAGTGAAACATTGACGTCACCCGCAGCTGGAACCAAGGCCAGTCATGCTGCGCCGGATCGCGCATCTTCGTTCACGAGAGGATATACGACAAATTCCTCGAGCTTTTTATTGCCAAGGCACAATCGCTCACGATCGGCGACCCCTTTGAAGCTTCAACCAAACATGGACCTCAGGTCTCTAAGAATCAGTTCGACGTCAGTGACCTTGCGATTTCCCCTCTCCTCGGCGTGTCTCACGAAACGAGTCTTATAGCGTATTATGGGCTACATCAAGTCCGGCAAGGAAGCTGGTGCCACGGTCGAGACCGGCGGTGAGCAACATGGCACCGAGGGGTACTTTATTCAACCCACCATCTTCACCGACACCACCCCGGACATGAAGATTGTGCAAGAAGAGATATTCGGACCTGTTGCTGTCGTGATCAAGTTCAAGGACGACGAGGACGTGATACGACAAGCGAACGATACGCTCTATGGCCTCGCTGCGGCGGTGTTTACCCAGAACTTGAATCGGGCGATCAAGACCGCGCACAAGCTCAAGGCCGGCACGGCCTGGGTTAATTGTGTGAATCAGTTGAACGTGCAGATGCCATTTGGAGGATACAAGCAGAGCGGGATCGGGCGCGAACTGGGCGAGTACGCGTTGGAAACGTGCGTCCCTTTCTTGTTTTCTGTATCCTCCCTCGCGCGCGCGCGTCGTCGGTCCACTGAAACGCGACACTAGCTACACCGCCGTCAAAGCCGTGCATATCAACCTAGACTTCAAGATGTGAAATGCGATGCACTCGGAACTAGAAACTTCGTCGATGCATCTTCGACCCATCTTGTATATCGTTTATTCTTCTCCCTGTCTTTCCCCGCTCGTCTCTTGTTTTCTTGTCAGCAATGTCAGTGTGTTTCTGGGGGCGCCGTGATGAGTTAGATCTGAATGTAACATATATGGGACGACGAACGATGCGGGTTGGTGCTTCCCTAGCATGCATCATTCCCCGAGCAAACTAGAGAACACGCTGTGACCCGAGCCCGATAGCAGGCTCCAAATCCAACACCTGATGGCGATTCGGCGTCATTCCGTATGGCCGTCAGATGTCTCCAAGAATGTCTTGGTGGCAACAGGATGTCAAATGCTTCATCAGTACCGAGCTGGCTCGACCTTCCTTCTTATCAACAAACACCCGAAGATGTAAACCGTTCAGATAGACGAGCTCAAGGTTCCTCTCGTGGCCTGCACCGGCCCGAAAATGAGACATTTCTTGTTCATCACGAGGTCACTCCTTTTATTTCGGCATACTATTGCACCAAATTTCAGCAATTCTTGCATAGACGGGTAAGTTCACTTCCAGCCTGCGGTTGTCAATGGGGAGAAAGATTAGAAGAGAACCCACATGAACGATTCGACGTCGTTTGCGCACTCATGTGCGTCGACGAAGCTCACTACCCATGAACGACAACACAAACTTCAATAAAATTGATCAAGGTCTTTAGTTTGAAATGCTCAGCTAGGTCCGATAATATGCATGAGGTACAGCCACCTTCAATGTGGAAACATATATCACATCCTGGACTTGATCCTCACAGACAGTGAACAAAGTCAGCAATAATGTGGCTGACAGTATATGCTGAAATCATAGTATGTTTTTTTATTTTTATCTTATCTTACTACTATGACCCATACCATAGTGTTGCACTGTCTATAATATATAACAATGGAACTTCCCTGAAATATTCCAGACCATGTATCATCATGAACACTAATCATGGTATCATTCATGTCTAATATTCTATTACACTTTTACCTTAATGTAGTCATTATTGAAGTGTACTAAAACTACCAAACTACAATAACAATTGAAATTGCAAGGATAAGTTAGGGATAACCTGCTCTAAACAACAGCCAATCACATTAGTGATTGACTGACATCTAAGCCTATTAATTGACTAATTATTGAACTACTAATGTTCACTAATCAAGTGTAGTTAAAAAAGACTAATGACTTGACTAACAAACATTAGAATAACTTTTCTAATGAAGTGTAGGAACTTGAACCTTACTGTTACAAATGCTACATATCTCCCTTATTTTATTTCCTATTTTCCATTATTTTTTCTTTATTTCTCTCTTTATTTTCTTCAATTCAAGTCTTAACAGATCATATAAGTTACATAGCCACATCACATGATGGACCACCCTTGACCCATGATGTCACCATGACATCATAAGTCAAGATCCATTAATATAGCCAATGATCTAAACTCTTATCATCTATTGCTTATCTATATGTTATATCCTATTCTAGGATGTCTGCCACTGCTCAGCTATTGTGCCAGACTTGACTTAGAGTTATCTCCACTTCCAGACCAGCAATTGAGCCAGTTAGGTTAGTGCCTGTATTATTTCTTTTATATTCTTCTAACCTTTTTCCATTCTTGCTTATGTTTTATAATATTTCTTAGAGTCTTCATTTCTCCATAACTCTTTTAACCCTTTGATAGATTCTTTCACCCTTTTCTCCACATGATTCCTTTATTCTATTCCATACACTATTACAAATGCTACATATCTCTTCCATTTTATTTCCATTTTTCCACTATTTTTTCCATATCCTTATTTTTATTCTCTTCAACTCAAGTCTTCACAGGTCATGTGACTTACACAGCCACATCACATGACAAGTCACATGATGGGCACACCCAGACCCATGACATCATCAATGACATCATAATCCAAATCCATCAAACACAGCCAACAACCTAGATTTTTATCTCTTATTCATTTATCTATAATATTATACTCTTAACTCAGGTGCAACCCTTATCTCAAGATAGTGACTCATCAAAGCACAGCACTGACTCATCACTCAGTCAGCAACCCACAGCCCTGCTTTGTCAAGCCAATGGCACAAGTCACTCCTATCTCATATTATATACAAGAATTAGGTTAGTTATCTCTAATCAATAGAATATGATCTAGTTATCTATTTACCTGCTCTCATGTAATTCAAGCTCTGCTTTGGAGTTCTAATTGAATAGTATATAAGGCAGTCAAACTAGAAATGTCCCTCTCAGTCTTGTCCTTCTTGGAGTTTCTTCTATTTTTTTATTGAATAATCTTCATTGTCCAGAGGTATAGTGGTAGATTCCCTGGACATCTGGACTCAGATTTATGCTTACTTTAGCACCAAGCCACCTATTGTCTTAACAGCAAAGAATCAATATTGCCTTTAGAATCTAGTAAGATCCAAATAATAAGTTGGTCATTTTATACACCATACCTACCTCTGCATATATATAAGTTCTTACCTCTTCTGTATTATTCTTTAGTATAAATATCAACTAAGTTCTCTCCTTATCTTTATTCAACCTCCATTTCTTTTCTATTCTTTTGTAACTTCAAAATATAAGAACAGGATCTTTGCAAGGGTGCAATATATACATTTTATGTCAAGTCCTTATCTCCTATATATCTCCACTCTGTTATTCTCCACCAGACTTCATCCACCTCCATACTTATCTTTCCCTACTATACCCTTCTCTGGTTGGACTTAAGTTTAGAGAATCCAAACTTGATACTATGATATCATATCCTTAATTCTAGGTGTAACCCTTATCTCAAGATAGTGACTCATTAGGGCACAACACTAAGTCATCACTTAGTTAGCAATCTACAATCCTGCTTTATCAAACCAATGGCACAAGTCACTTTTATTTCATACCATGTGTAAAAATTAGGTTAGTTATCTTCAACCAATAGGACATAATCCAACTATCTATTATCTACTCTAATATATATTAAAGCTCTATCTTGAAGTTCTAATTGAATAGTATATAAAATGGCCAAATTGGAAGTATCTCTCCTAGTCTTGTTCTTCTTAGAGTTTCCCTCACTTCCTATTGGGTAATTCCCACTACTGCAGATATAGTGGCAGATTTCCTGGACACCTGGATTCAGGTCATGCTTATTTCAGCACCTTTCTAATCTATTCTCTGATTGCATTTATTAATATTGCTCTTTGAAATCTAGCAAGATCTAGATAGTAAGTTAACTATTTCACCTACCAAGAATAATTCCTTTTATGGTAATTGCTCTATTATTAGGTCAGGTTAACTACACTATTGTATAAATGTGATTTATTAGAGTCTAAATCTAATTATTGTTATAATTTAAATTATATTGATTTAGAATCAGTTATTGAAACAATCAACTTACTCCTAAATCTTAACTAGACTTCAAGAGTGATATCAGTTGAATCCTGATAAAACAATAGGCTAGGAAGCTGAAGTAAGCTTGACCTGAATCAAGAATATCCAAGAAATCTACCACCAATATCCAACAATAAAAATATCCCTATAGTGATAAAACTAAAGAGACATCTCCAGTTTGGCTGCCTTATATACTATTCAATTGAAACTCAAAAGCAAAGCTTTAATATATATTAGAATAGATAATAGATAACTAAATCATATCCTATTGGTTAGAGATAACTAACCTAACCCTTGCATATGATTTGAAATAAAAGTAATTTATATTATTGGCTTGACAAAGCAGGACTATGGGTTGTTGACTGAGTGATGAGTCAGTGCTGTGCTCTGATAAGTCACTATCTTGAGATAAGGGTTGCACCAGAGTTAAGAGTTATAGATAAGCAATAAAAGATAAAAGTCTAGATTATTGGCTATGTTGATAAGTCTAGGCTTATAATGTCATTGATAATATTATGAATCTGAATGTGTCTATCATGTGACTTGTCATATGATGTGGCTGTGTAAGTCACATGACCTTAGAGACTTGAGTTGAAGAGAATAAAGAGGCAAGTAAAAGAAAAATGATAGAAAAATAAAAATAAGATAAGATAAAATGGTTAACTTACTACTTGGATTTTATGTGACTTCAAGAGCAATATCAGTTAATTGCTGGTAAGACAATAAGGAGACACTAAAGTAAGCATTAACCTGAGTCAGGATTTCTAGGAAATCCATCACTATACCTCTGGACAGTGAGAATAATCCAGTAGAAAATGAAAGAAACTCCAAGAAGAACAAGACTGGAGGGGATGCCTCTAGTTTGGCTGTCTTATATACTATTCAATTAGAACTCTGAAGTGGAGCTTGAATTACATAAGAGTAGGTAAATAGATAACTAGATCATATCCTATTGGTTAGAGATAACTAACTTAACCCTTGCATATGGTATGAGATAAGAGTGGCTTATGCCATTGGCTTGACAAAGCAGGATTGTAGGTTGCTGACTAAGCAATGAGTCAGTGCTGTGCTTTTATGAGTCATTACCTTGAGATAAAGGCTATGTCTGGGTTGAGGGTATAATATCATAGATAAGTAACAAATGATAAGAGTCTAGGTCTTTGACTATGTTTGGTGGGTCTGGGCTATGATGTCATTGATGACATCATGGGTCTGGATGTGCCCGTCATGTGATTTGTCATGTGATGTGGCTGTGTAAGTCATGTGACCTGTGGCAACTCAAGTTGAAGAGAATGAAAAAAAGAGTAAGGGAAAAATAATGAAAAAATAGAAATAAAATAAAGGAGATATATAGCATTTATAATATAATCACCTTCTTAAAGATCAACTTCCAGGAAATTGAAAGGAAGTATTGACCTTGCAAATATCAGTTTTCCACAATAATAGAAAATGTTAAAGAATTATGCTTCAGTTATTCAAAGTTTTCAAGGTACACTTGGTTGTGACTTGTGGAATTTTGCAACTGCATCTGGTGTGTTCTTGAGATTAGCAGCTGGTTCTCATGTGTGTTCATTTTCTTCATAACCTTTCCAGTGGACTAAATATTCAAGGCATCTGTTCTTGAATCTTGAGTCAATAATAAATTCAACTTCATATTGTTTTTCATGATCTTCTATAATCAGAACTGATCCAGGTTTGAATATGGATTGGTCTGTAAGGGATTCTTTGTATGGTTTGATGCACAATATATTTACAATTAAATAAATCTTTATTGAAGATGGTAGATGGAGTTTGTAGATGTTAGTTCCTTTTGTGTCAATGATATCATATGGTCCAATATATCATTCTGTTAATTTGTGTGAAGCATATAGTAGCTTTAGTTTTTCCATTGAAAGCCAAACTTTATCACCAATAGCATATTATAGTGCTATTGAGCAATATTTGTTTGCTTGTATTTTTATACATGATTGTACTTTTGACAAATTATTCTTGATTTGTTTGACTGTTTCTTTGATTTTGTCAACAAAATCATTGGCAGCAGGGGCCTTTGATTGATGTTGTTCAAATTCAAGTTGAGGTATGTAGGAACATGTGACATCAAAAGATACCTTTTGGATAGAGATTTGCCTTTTTGAATTGTATGAGAATTGTGTGATTGGTAACCATTCAATCCATTCATGTTGCTTTTCTAATATGAAGATACAAAGGTATTGTTGAAGGTCACAATTTATTTGTTCAGTTTGTTCATTTGTTTGTGAATGAAAGGCTATGAAGAGTTTTGACATTATTTCTAGCCTTTTGTATAAGTCTTTCATGACATGTGATGTAAATTGTGGTCCACAATCTGATGTTATTGTGTGGGGAAGGCCATGGATTTTTCAAACATATGTTAAATATAGTTTTGCTGTTTTAAGTGCTGTAATGAACTTGTTGCAAGGGATAAATTCAGTTTCTTTAGAAAATCTGTCAATTACAACCAATATGGAGTTATATTCATTGGATTTTGGCAGATCTGTGATGAAATTGGTGGAGATGTCTTGCCATAGTTCATTAGAAATTGGAAGTGGTTGAAGTTTTTCTAAAGTTGCAAGGTTTGAGTCCTTGAATCTTGCATAGTGATCACAGTGTGAAATGTAGTCTTTTACAAATGTTGGTAGTTGTGCCATGTGTATGATCATTGGATCAATTCTAATGTTTTATCATAATCTAGATGTCCTGTAATAGATGTATTATGATGTAGTTGGAGGATTTCTAGTTTCAGTTCATAATTGTCTAATATGATGAATTTATGGTTGTCATAACATGATTCTTCTATTTTTGCAACTTCTTTTAAGATGAATAAGTCATTTGTGGTAATTTGAACTGTTTTGATCATAGAATTGGAAATAAGCTGGATTTCTTGATTATCTTGATCTATTCCATCTGCATGGTCTTCTTTTCTGGATAAAGCATTTGCTTTTACCATTTGAATGCCTGCTTTATGGATCCATTTGAAGTTGAATCTTGATAGATATTGGACCCATCTTGCTTGTTTTTGGTTTCAATTTTGATATTTCATGAATCATTGAAAGTTCACATGATCAGTCCATATTCCAAATTCTTGGTGTACTCCTTCAAGGTAATGTCACCATTGTTCCAATGCTCTAATGACATTAAGCATTTCCTTATCTGCTATAGGATAATTGCATTCTGTAGGATTAAAGGAGTAGGAGGAGAATGCAACTGAGTGCCATTTGTCATTTATTTGAATTGATAAAACTATGCCTGATGCAAAGTCTGAAGCATTTGTTTCTAGATGGAATTGTATGTCTATGTCTGGATATGTGAGAATTGGAGCCATAGTGAATCTTTGCTTGAGTTTATGGAAGGCTGATTCTTGTAATTGTGTCCAAATAAATGGAGTGTCTTTCTTGATTAAATTAATGAGGGATCTTGCAAGTTTGGAATATCCATTGATGAATCTTTGGTAGAAGTTTGCTAATCTGAGGAAGTTTCTGACAGCTTTGATGGAGGAAGGTGTTAGCCATTCAAGAATAGCTCTTACTTTTGTGTTGTCCATCTTGATTCCATTTTTGTTTATGATCATTCTGAGAAATTTGACTTCTTTGATTCAAAAAGTATACTTTTCCAATTTGACAAAGAGATTGTTCTTGTCTAAGAGTTTGAGAACTTAAAGAACTACTTTGTCATGTTTTGTCAGGCTGTTGGTCTTTGTAAAGATCATGAGGTCATCCATATATATAACAACTGCTGTGTCCATTTCTGTGAATATTTCATTTATCATAGTTTGGAAAGTTGCTGGGGAGTTGCAAAGTCCAAAGAACATTACAAGTGGTTTGTAAAATCCTCTATGGCATGTAAAAGCAGCTTTCCATTCATCACCTTTTTTAATGCATATGTTGTTGTATCCCTAATATAAATACATTTTTGTGAAAAGCTTTGCACCTTTAAGTTTTTCAACAAGTTGGAAGATGAGCAGTAATGGATAGTTGTTCTTGATGGTGTGTTTGTTAAGATAACAATAATCTTGCACC
This sequence comes from Guyanaporus albipodus, assembly GCA_038088995.1. Classification (NCBI taxonomy): domain Eukaryota; kingdom Fungi; phylum Basidiomycota; class Agaricomycetes; order Boletales; family Boletaceae; genus Guyanaporus; species Guyanaporus albipodus. Next base: position 21,436 of record JBBPKA010000204.1, read on the forward strand.
ATTCTTTTTTGTCCATCTTTTTTTGGAACAAAGAATATTGGTGATGTCTATGGAGATTTGCTTGGTTTGATATATTCTTTTCAAAGTTGATCATTGATGAAGTCAATTACTTCTTGTTGTTAATCAGAAGAGAGAGGTATTATTCAACCTTTCTTGGATTTGAAAGAATCTTTGAGCTCTATGACATAATTCCATGGTTTTCTGAGGGGCATATATTCTAATTCCTTTTTTGAGAAGATGTGGAGGTACTTATGATATTTCTTTGGAACAAGTTCTTCAACTGGGGTTTCCTTTGGTTTAGGAGAGTCTTTTTTTTGAGAGCTTGAATATGTTGAATTAAATTTCTTTCTTCTGATTTGATTTGACATATGAATGCAGATTTGTCATTTGATATATAACAGTCTATTGGACATCTTGTCAATTTGACTGTTCCAGCTGTCTAATCAATTTCCAGGTTGTGGCATTTAAGCCATGTGTAACCAAGAATAAGTTGGTGTTTTCCTAAGTCAGTGACTTTAGCAGTATAGCCCATGTTTGATCAACAAACATAGTATTTGCTCCACTGTCTAATAAAGTGAATGCTTTAACAAATTGATGGTGAAATCAGAGAGGGGCAATTTGAATAGGCATAATGATATTTTGCTTTGCAAAAGATCTAATCTTGAGATTTTTGAAGGATGAAGTGCATAAGTTGATTTCTATGAATCCAAATTCTAGATTTTTTGAATCTTGTGTTCTTATCTTTTGACTTGTCTTTTGATCTAAGTTCTTTGGTGAACTTTGATCTGTTCATTGGATGAAATTTGCAAAGATGTGAATATCTTCCTGTTTTGTGACATATGCAATATTCTTTTGAGCATTTGTCTGTCCAATGTCCTTCTTCTTTGCAATTGTAACATTTTGCAATTTCTAGCACATCTACATCCATAGTGTATTTGTTACATCTGGACTGATACAAAGAGAATTCCTTTGGTTGCAAGAAAAGGTGGTATTTCTTTTTTGTACAGCTAATTTGCTAAATGATTTGGATGGTTTTGTCAATAGTGTTCTTCCATTGTTTGGTTTGGAACATCTCTTCTATAATGTTCTTTCTTGTATTGTTTTCAAGTAACCAGATTCCAAATTGTTTAGGAATATGAAACTGGTAGAAAAGGATTTTCCATTTTGATGTGAATATGTCTGTTGAGAGGCAATCTTGCTTGTATTGGCTGATTTTTCTGGTTGCCCAGTCTTTTTGCAATTGAGGTCAGAAGGTTTCTGTGATCTTCTTTATTATATATTGTCAATTTGTAAGCTTGATAGTTCTGTCTATAAGCTTGGTGATTTCAACTTTAGTGAAGTGTGAGCCTTTGAATCCTTTTAATCTTGATAGGATTGCATAGGTACATGCTTTGACATTTACTTCAGTGATGAGAGTTCCTGGTTTGGCCATACTTAGGATTGAGTTGGTGAATTGTTTGGGATTACAGTCAATCCATGCTCTAATCTTGGTCCACCATTCTTCAAATTTTGATGGAGATCCATTATAGTTTCCAGGGTCTAACAATACTTCTATTTGTAATAATCCTATGAATGGTTGAGGTGATTCTTGACCATGGGGGGTGGTGTATGCCCATTGGCATAAGCCAAAAAATTGTTTAGAGCAGTTTTTAGCTTCTTGTTGCTTAGTTACAACATTGATAAATTGTTGTGCTGCTGTTTTAAGGTTGGCTTCTAAGTAAGTTCTTTTAGCATTTATATAGATAAGTTGTTGCTCAGTATTTTGGAGTATATTAAGAACAGCTATCCATTCTTGTTGTGTAATACATGCTGATAGGGTGGCAGTTCTGAATGAGGCTGGATTAGACATGTTGGATAAAGAAAAGATTTATTAATTTGGAGAGTTAATTGTCTAATAAACTACTGTGTCTGTATATATCTCTTGGTATATACTGTAGGATATAGTGATGTCACAGAGTTAGTGTACAATGATGGCCAATTGGTCACTATTGCTCTAGATGGAACTTGAAGAGGTGGGATCTCTATATTTTGCAGAGAGTATGCTTCAATATCTTGATTTTCTTGATGGAAATATTGGATACAAGTGGTGAGAGATGAAATGAGAAGAATGACAATAAACAAGATGGCTATAATGAGTAGAACATTCATCAATTACCAATCATTGTTGTTGTTTCAAGAATTATTAGCAATGTTGAGGTCAACAGGTACTAGTAATTCTATGGTGGATTTATAGGTGTGATTGGAGACTTTAAAAAAGAAGTGAATGGAAATGGATTGGTTTTTATTTTTGAGGATGGTTGAGATAATGATTGCTGTAAAGGAGAGGAGGATTGCAAGGGTAAGAATGAGGAGTGTGATTGTGTAGTTAATTTGTCTTTATGGAGAATCTCTTTTTCTAAGGAAGTTGATTCTTTAGTGGCAGTAGATCTTGGGGTGAGGCTGATTCCTACTTGTGCTACACATGCTCTAATCTATCAAGCTCTTTCAGCATAAGCTTCAAGTATTTCCTGTTGTCTTTGCCTAAAGATAGAGTAAAGATGTTGAGGAATCTGTTGAGGAGCTTAAAAGTATTCTCTTAAGTTATCAACTACATCTTTGTGGGTAAAAGGAGTTCTATTGTTATAAGAAGGGGGAGTTCTAAGTTCAACTATGATAGATCTAGTGTCTATTATAGTGATAATGATAGTGGTGAGGTAGATTGAGGAGGAGATGAGGGTGTAATGTAGAAATATGAGGGCCAAAGTCAACATCAGGGTTGTAAGGACAAACTCAGGTACAGTCAATAGAAGGACAAGGATGGGAGTGTCTCTCTTTATTTGATACTTGATAGAGATGGTGTCAGATCAATGTCTAATCATAATCTGGCTGTCTCTATCTATATTCTTTAGCTGCAAGCTGTTGTAAGCCCAGTTTAATTCCTTCTTGAATAAGATAGTCAACATCTATGTTGACCTGTATCTTATATAGAAGTTTATGGATACCAGAACCAATAGCAGTGGTGTCTGATCCATAATAAAGTGAGTTAGGAGTTGGGGCATGTGGACAATAGTTAGATGACATGTGGCTAGAGGAAAGAACTTGAATACATATGGAGAATGACTATGATACAGAGTATGGGGCTATTCTCATAGGGTACCAATTTATGGCTTTGCTTAAGGATGTTGGTGATCTTTGAGGGATGTAGTATGCTGGTAAATGACTAAATCACTTAGGCCAGTCTTGACTGTTTGCATAGTTAAGTGGTGGTGGTGAGCAAGCTAACTATTGTTTATAGTCTTTTGATTTAACATTGTTTGGATTGACAGATGGGATAGATAAGGAGCAAGGCTCAACTCTATTATATTCTTCTATGATCTGGAAAAGTTCTTCACTTGGCTGATAGTCTTGGTTAATCCTATGCTGATGTAAGCTATACTCTAATGACTGTATATAACATGTCAATATCAGATGAGTAGAATATCTTCCTGCTTCATGACTGCAACTGGGACTTCCTATCCAATGTTCCTGGTGTATGAGATGCCAAATATAACTTGAAAGAGAATGGACACTTAAACCAGTAAGTGTCAGTCTTATCTTATGACCTATATCAGATGTACTAACTGGTAACTAACTTTAGTTGATAGAAGATAGGGTAGGGGTCAATAATGAAGTGTCTTTGACAAGGGTGGTACTGATTCAGATGAGGGATAAGTCCATAAGTGAAATATGTATGGGCAAAGGTGAAGAATGATAAGTCTTGTCCTAATAAAATGGCCAACTTACTACTTGGATCTTATGTGACTCCAAGGACAATATCAGTCAATTGCTGATAAGACAATAGGTAGGAGATGCTAAAGTAAGCATTAACCTAAGTCAGAGTGTCCAGGGAATCTGTCACTATACCTCTGGACAGTGGGGATAATCCAATAGAAAGTGAAAGGAACTCCAAGAAGGACAAGATTGGAGGGAATGCCTTTAGTTTGGCTGCCTTATATACTATTCAATTAGAACTCCAAAGCAGAGCTTGAATTACATGAGGATAGGTAAATAGATAGCTGGATCATATCCTATTGGTCAAAAATAACTAACCTAACCCTTGTATATGATGTGAGATAAGAGTAGCTTATGTTATTGGCTTGACAAAGCAGGGTTGTGGATTGCTGACTGAGCAATGAGTCAGTGCTGTTCTTTTATGAGTCATTACCTTGAGATAAAGGCTGTGCCTGGATTGAGGGTATGATATGATAGATAAGTAATAAGTAATAAAAGTTTAGGCCTTTGGCTGTGTTTGGTGGATTTGGGCTATGATGTCATTGATGACATCATGGGTCTGGATGTGTCCATCATGTGACTTGTCATGTGATGTGGCTGTGTAAGTCATGTAACCTATGACAACTCAAGTTGAAGAGAATGAAAAGAGAAGTAATGAAAAATAATGGAAAAATAGGAATAAAATAAGAGAGATATGTAGCATTTATAATAGCCCATGTGTGTGAATATTTCATTCATCATGGTTTGGAATGTTGCTGGGGAATTGCAGAGTCCAAAGAACATTATGAGTGGTTTGTAAAATTCTCTATGGTATATGAAAGTGGCTATTTATTTATTGCCTTCTTTAATACATATATTATTGTATCTCCAACATAAATCCATTTTTGTGAAAAGCTTTGTGCCTTTGAGCTTATTAACAAGTTGGGAAATAAATGGTAAGGAGTAGTTGTTTTTGATAGTGAGTTCATTAAAGTAATGATAATCTTGTACCATTCTTTTTTGATTATCTTTCTTTAGGACAAAGAATACTAGTGATGTTTGTGATAATTTGCTGAATCTGACATATTCTTTTCATAATTGATCATCAATGAAGTTGGTTACTTCTTGTTGTTTGTCAGGGGAGGATGGGATAATTTGATCTTTCTTTGGTTCAAAAGAATCTTTAAAATCTATGATGTGATCCTATAATTTTCTAAGGGGCATGTGCTCTGATTTTTTCTTTGAGAAGACATGGAGATACTTGTGATATTCTTTTGGAACAAGTTCTTCCATTGGAATCTCCTTTGGTTTGGGAGAGTCCTCCTTTTTGAGAGCATATATATGTCAAATTGAATCTTGTTCTTCTGATTCAATTTGATATATGAATGTAGATTTATCATTTAATACATTACAGTCTACTAGGCATCTTGACAATTTAACTATTCTGGTTGTCTAATCAATTTCCAAGTTGTGATATTTAAGCTATGTATAACCAAGGATAAGTTGATGTTTTCCTAAGTCAGTAACTTTGGCAGTGACATGTTCACAATGTCCTTGATAGTCAATGAGGATTTCTACTACATGGATAATGTTTCTAGTAGAATTTGGTGTTTTATCTACATTGTAGACTTTTATGGGTTTTGAAAGCTGTTTAATAGATAATTGTATTTTCTTAGCCCATATTTAATCAACAAACATGGTGTTTGCTCCACTATCTAGTAAAGCAGATGCTTTGACAAATTGATGGTGAGATCTAAGGGAGGCAATTCAGATAGGCATGATAATATCTTGTTTCAAGAAGAATCTAATCTTGAGATCTTCTAAGGATGATGTGCATGAGTTAAATCCTGTAGATTTGAATTTATTGTCTGCTCTTTTCATTGTGGGTAGCTCAGCTACTTCAATTACTTCAAGGGAGTTGATTTTCTCTATGATGAGTTGTGCAATGTGATCACCTTGGCTTATCTTAAATATTTCTGTTCCTTGATTTATTAACAGAATCATGAGGTTATCTTGATAATCAGAGTCTATGACTTCTGCACCAGTATGGATTCTAGATTTAACAGCTAGATCACTTCTAGAGGCAATTCTTCCATAGGTATCTAAAGGTATTGTCACTTGAATATTAGTGTCAATGACAGATTGCTGTCCTGGTAAAATATCTTTAGATTCAAATGAATAAAGATCTAGTTCTGCAGCATGTTTTAATCTGTGGGTTGGAATTTTTGTATTTTTGAATGTTTTTCAAATTAGTAGTTTTGAAGGTAAAAAGGTTTGCATAGCTTGTTCAGGAGTAGTTTTACAGACTTGAACATCCTGAGAGTTCAAGCCTGAGGGGCTTTTTTCTTTTGTTTGGAATCTTTTATATTGAAGAAGAAAGCCTTCATTTCTTTGTAGTTTATGCCTTTTATGGCACAAGGAAGGTCTTTGTCTTCTGATTCTAAAGATTCAGAGTCAGAATTTGTATCTATATATAAAGCTCAGACTTTTCTAAATTTCTTGAATCTTCTGTTTTTATCTTTGGACTTTCCTTTTTATCTAAGTTCTTTTGCAAACTTTGATCTGTTCATAGGATGAAACTTGCAAAGATGTGAATGTCTTCCTGTCTTGTGACATATGTGATATTCTTTTTGTTACAAATGCTATATATCTCCCTCATTTTATTTCCATTTTTTTACTATTTTTTCCTTATTTATTTCTTTATTTTCTTCAACTCAAGTCTTTACAGGTCATGTGACTTACACAGCCACATCACATGACAAGCCACATGATGGGCACATCCAGACCCATGACATCATCAATGACATTACAGCCCAGACCCATCAAGCATAGCCAATAACCTAGACTCTTATCTTTTATCACTTATCTATGACATTATACCCTCAACCCAGGCACAGCCTTTATCTCAAGATAGTGACTCATCAAAGAACAGCACTGACCCATTGCTCAGTCAACAATCCACAGCTCTGCTACAACAAGTCAATAGCACAAGTTACTCCTATCTTGCATCATGTGCAAGGGTTAGGTTAGTTATCTCTGATCAATAGGATATGATCTAGCTATCTATTTACTTGCCCTCATGTAATTCAAGCTCTATTTCAGATTTCTAATTGAATAGTATATAAGATGGCCAAATTGGAGGTGTTTTCCTAGTCTTATCTTCCTTGGAGTTTTCTCTACTTTTTATTGAATAATCTCCACTGTCCAGAGATATAGTGGCAGATTCCCTGGACACTTGGACTCAGGTTAATTTTTACTTCAGCACCACCAGCCTATTGTTTTATAAACAACAACTGATATTGCCTTTAGAGTCTAGCAAGATCCAAATAGTAAATTGATTGTTTTATTGGAACAAGACTTCATCCATCCCTATCTCCATATTACCACCTCTCACTTACAGGCTTATTCTTCTCAGGATCAAGCATCACCCTTGTTGAAGACACTTCATCATTGATACTTACCCCATTTACTACCAACTGAATTAGCCACCAATTAGTAACACTTTGTGTAGGTTTTTAAGATAAGACTGATGCCTACTGGATTAAGTGTTTACCCTCTTGCAAGTCATATTCAGTGCATCTTATGCCAGAAACATTGGACAAGAAGTCCTAGTTGCAGTCATGAAGGAGGAAGACATTCCCTTATCTGGTATTGACTAGTTACATATAGTCATTAGGAAATAAGCTGACATCAGCACAGGATAAACCAAAACTATGAGCCAAGTGAAGAGCTTTGTAAAGTCATTCAAGAATACAACAGAGTCAAGCCTTGCTCCTTATCAATTTCATTAGACATTGATCCAAACAATGTAAAATGTGAAGACTACAAGAAACAACTAGCTTGCTTACCACCACCACCACTTAACCATAAGACTATCCCAGACTGGCCTGACTAGTTCTTTCACTTATCAGCATACTTAACATTTCAGAGGTCACTAACACCCCTAAGCTAACTATTAGATTGGTATTCTGTGAGAATAGCCCCATACCTTATATCACAACTACCATCCATTCATATCCAACTCCTACTCTCTAGCCATATGTCATATAATTATTGCCCACATACCCCAACCTCTACTCCATTCATCACAGATCAGACATTATAGCTGTTGGTTCTGATATCCATGAACTTTTGCATGAGATATAGGTCAATGTAGATATTAACTGTATTATTCAAAAAGGAATACAACTGGGCTTATAATAGCTCACAGTTGCTGAACTTAGATAGAGACAGTCAAATCATAATCTGCTATCATACAGACACCACCTCTACCAAGTATCAAATAGAGAGATATGTCCCTATCCTTGTCCTTCTATTGACTGTACTTGAGTCTATTCTTACAATCCCAGTACTAACTTTGGCCCTCATATCTCTATTTTATGCCCTCACCTCCTTTTCAACCTATCTTACCATTACTGTCACAACTACAATAGACACTAGATCTATCATAGTCAAACTTAGAGCTCTTCCCCCCTATTATAATAGAATCCCACTCACCTGCCAAGATGCAGTTAATAACTTGAGAGAATACTTCCAAGCACCTCAATAATTATCTCAACAACTCCACTTTATCTTAAAGAAGAGACAGTAGGAAATTCTCAAAGCTTATGTTGAAAGAGCCCAATAGATTAGAGCTTACACAGCACAAGTAGGAATTAATCTCACCCCAAGATCTACTACTACTGAAGAATCTTCTTCAAAAGAAACTCTTCATAAAGATGAATAAATTATATATTTGCACTCCTTATTCTTGTCCTTGCAATATTTATTTGCTTCATAGTAATTGTTGTTTTAACAATCCTCAAAAACAGAAACCAACCCATTTCAATCCACTTCTCTTTCAAAGTCCCTAATCACACCTATAGATTCATCATAGAATCACCAGTACTAGTTGATTTCAACATCACCAACAACTCTTGAAACAACAACAATAACAACAATTGGTAACTAATGAATACCATCTTCATCATAGCCATTCTTATCATCATTATCCTTCATATCTCCTCTTGTACCACTCATATTCAATACTCTTATCAAGGAAATCAAGACATAGAAACTCCATCTCTCCAAATCCCACATAGAGCAATAGTGACCAATTGGCCATCATTGTATACTAACTTTGTGACTTCATTATATCCCATAGTATATACTGAGATATATATATAGACAGAGTAGCCTACTAGATAAATAACTCTCTAAGTTAATGAAATTCTTTCACTATCCAATATGTCTAATCCAGCCTCACCCAGTGCTGCTTTTCCACTAGCATACATCACCCAACAAGAATGAATAGCTTTCCTCAATGTTTTGCAAAATGTAGAACAGCAACTTAATCAAATAAACACCAAAAGAATCCAATTAGAAGCAGATCTCAGAACTGTAGTGCAACAATTTATTAATACTGTAACAAAACAACAAGAAGCTGAGAACTGCTCCAAACAACTTCTTGGTCTATACCAATGGGCAGAAAGCACTGCTTACAGACAAGAACTCCCTCAATCACTTGTAGGATCTTTGAAAATAGATATATTTTCAGATCCTGGAAACTATAATGGATCCCCATCAAAATTCAAAAAATGGTGGATCAAAATTAGAGCATGGATTGATTGCAATTTCAAGCAATTTATCAACTTGACTTCAAGTATGGCTGAACCAGGAACCTTTATTACTGAAGTAAATATCAAAGCATATACCTATGCAATCCTATCAAGGCTAAAAGGATTCAAAGAATTGCACTTTGCTGAAGTAGAAATTGCTAAACTTATAGATGGAACCTCAGATCTTACTAGTTGGTGACATCTAACAAAGAAGATTGAAGAGACCTTCTGACACCAACTACAAAGGACTGGGCAACCAGAGAAATCAGCTAATTTAGACAAGAACACCTCTCAACTGACATGTTCCTATCCAAATGGAAAATCTTCTTCCATCAATCTGGTATATCAGATCAATTTGGAGTCTGGTTACTCAAAAACAATACAAGGAAGAACATTATATAAGAGATATTCCAAACCAAATAATGAAGGAACTATGTGGAAGAAACAATCCAAACTATCCAACAAATCAGCCAAACAAAAAAAGAGTACCACCTCTTCTTCCAACCAAAGATGTTTTCTTTGTATCAGTCCAGATACAATAAATATGCTATGGATATAGATGTATTAGAAATTGCAAAATGCTACAACTGCAAGGAAGAAGGACATTGGGCAGATAAATGCTCAAAAGAATGTCATATATGTCACAAGACAAGAAGACATTTACACCTTTGCAAGTTTCATCCAATGAATAGATCAAAGTTTGCAAGAGTTTAGATCAAAAGGTAAGTCCAAAGGTAAGGACAGAAAAATCAAAAAATCAAAAAAGTCCAAGTCCTAGACATGGATTCAGATTCTAACTCAGAAGATGAAGATAAATACCTTCCCCATGTCATTAAAGGCATAAATTATAAAGAAATGAAGATATTCTTCTTCAATATGAAAAATTCTGAACAAAAGAGAAAAGCCCTCTAGGCTTAAACCCTCAGGATGTTCAAGTCTGTAAAACAATTTCCAAATGAATTATGCAAACCCCTCCACCTTCAAAACTTTCAATTTGAAAAACATCAAAAAATGCAAAAACCCCAATCTATAGATCAGAACATGCTGTAGGACTAGATCTTTATTCATTTGAATCTAAAGATATTCTACCAGGATAGCAATCTGTCATCAACACTAATATCCAAGTGGCAATACCTCTTGATGCTTACAGAAGAATCACTTCAAGAAGTGGCCTGGCCATTAAATCCAGAATCCACATCAGTGCAGGAGTTATAGACCTAGATTACTAAGGTAATCTTATGGTTCTGCTAATCAATCAAAGCACAGAAATATTCAAGGTAAATCCAGGTGATTGTATTGCACAACTCATTATAGAGAAGATCTACTTCCTCAAAGTAGTTGAAGTAGCTGAGCTACCCACAATAAAAAGAGCAGACAAAAAATTTGGATCCATAGGAATTAACCTATGTACATCATCCTCAAAAGATCTCAAGATTAGATCTTTTTCAAAACAAGACATTATTATGCCTATCTGAATTGCCCCCTTATATTTCACTATCAATTTGTCAAAGCATCTGCTTTGCTAGACAGTGGAGCAAACATCATGGTTGTTGATCAAACATGAGCTAAAAAAATCCAACTACCTTTTAAACAGCTCCTAAAACCCATAAAAATCTACAATATGGATGGAACACCAAACTCTGCTGGAAATATCATCTATATAGCAGAAATCCTCATAGAGTATCAAGGACATTGTGAACATGTTACCACCAAAGTCACTAACTTAGAGAAACACCAAGTCATCCTTGATTACATATGGCTTAAATGTTATAACCTAGAAATTGATTGGACAACCAGAATTAAATGTCAAATCAAATCAAAAGAAAGAGATTCAATTCAACACCTATATGCTCTCAAGAAAGAAGACTCTTCCAAGCAAAAGGAGACCCCAGTGAAAGAACTTGTCCCAAAAGAATATTACAAGTATCTCTATATTTTCTTAAAGAAAAAATCAGAATATATGCCCCTCAGAAAATCATAGAACCATATCATAGATTTTAAAGATTCTTTTGAACCAAAGAAAGATTGAATCATCCCACTCTCCCCTGATGAACAACAAGAGGTAACCAACTTCATTAATAATCAACTATAAAGAGAATATATTAGATCCAGCAAATCTCCATAGACATCACCAGTATTCTTTGTCCCAAAAAAAGATGGACAAAATAGAATGATGCAAGACTATCATTACCTTAATGAACACACCATCCAAAACAACTATCCATTGCCACTCATCTCCTAACTTGTTAAAGATGCAAAGCTTTTCACAAAAATAAATTTATATTGGAGATACAATAATGTACACATTAAAAAAGGTGATGAATGGAAAGCTGCTTTTACATGCTGCAGAGGATCCTATAAACCACTCATAATGTTCTTTGAACTCTGCAACTCCCCAGCAATATTCCAAACCATGATGAACAAAATATTTGCAGACATGGGCACAATAGTTGTTATTTATATGGATGACCTCATGATCTTTACAAAGACTGATGATCCAAAAGAACATGACAAAATGGTCCTTCAAGTTCTCAAATTTTTGAATGAGAATGACCTCTTTGTCAAACCTGAAAAGTGTATCTTCTGAACCAAAGAAGTCAAATTCCTTGAAATAATTGTAAACAAAAAAGGAATCAAGATGAACAACACAAAAGTGAAAGCTATCCTTGAATGGTCAACACCCTCCTCCATCAAAGCCATTAGAAGTTTCCTTGGTCTAGTAAACTTTTACCAAAAATTCATCAATGGATATTCCAAACTTGCAAGACCCCTCATCAATCTCACCAAGAAAGACACATCATTTATTTGGACACAATCACAAGAATTGGCCTTCAATGAATATAAGCAAAGATTCACCATAGCCCCAATTCTTACATATCCAGACATAGACACACAGTTTCACCTAGAAACAAATACTTCAGACTTTGTATTAGATGCAATACTATCTATCCAAATAAATAACAAATGACATCCAGTTGCATTTGCTTCATACTCTTTCAATCCTGCAGAATGAAATTACCTTGTAGCAGACAAGGAAATGTTTATCATCATCAAAGCACTAGAATAATGGCAACATTATCTTAAAGGAGCATACCAAGAATTTGAAATCTGGAATGATCATGCAAATCTTTAATGGTTTATATAACATCAAAATCTAAACTAAAGATAAGCATGATGGGCACAATATCTATCAAGATTCAATTTCAAATGAATCCATAAAGCAGATACTCAAATGATAAAAGCAGACACTTTATCCAAAAGAGAAGATCATATAGATGGAATAGATCAAGACAATCAAGGAATCCAGATCACCCTTGATTCCATGATTAAAACAGTTCAAGTCACCACAAATAACTCATTCATCTTAGAAGAAGTTGTAAAAATAGAAAAACCATGTGATAACAACCACAAACTCATCATACCAGATAACCATAAACTAAGAATAGAAATCTTCTGATTACATCATGATACATCTATCACAGAACATCTAGGATATAACAAAACACTAGAATTGATCCAAGGATCATACACATGGCCACAACTACCAACATTTGTGAAAGATTACATTTCATGCTGTGACTATTGTGTATGATTCAAAGACTCAAACCTTGCAACACCAGGAAAACTTCAACCACTCCCAATTCCTAGGGGACCATGGCAAGACATCTCTGCAGATTTCATCACAGATTTGCCAGAATCCAATGGATATGACTCTATCTTGGTCATAGTTGATAGATTTTCAAAGGAAATAGAATTCATATCATGCAATAAGTCCATTATGGCCTCTAAAACAGCAAAACTCTATCTGACACATATTTAGAAAATTTATAGCCTACCTCAAACAATAATATCAGATTGTAGACCACAATTCACATCAGATGTCATGAAAGATGTGTGTAAAAGGCTAGGAATTACACCAAAACTTTCCACAGCCTTTCATCCACAGACAAATGAACAAATTAAATAAATAAATTGCAACCTTTAACAATATCTTTATATCTTCACATCAGAAAAACAATATGAATAGGTTGAATGGTTACCAATTGCATAATTTTCATACAACTCAAAAAGGCAAACTTCTATACAAAAGGCACCTTTTGATGTTACACACTTCTATATATTTCAACTTGGATTTTAACAGCATTAGTCAAAAGTACCAGCCACTAATTACTTTGTTGACAAAATCAAAGATATAGTCGAACAAGTCAAGTACAATTTGGTGAAAGCACAAATACATATGAAAGTACAAGCAGGCAAATATCACTTGACAGTTTCTCAATATACTATTGGTGACAAGGTCTGGCTTTCAACAGAAAACTTAAAACTACCTCATGCCTCATGCAAATTAATGGAATGATGGATTAGACCATATAACATTATTAACACAAAAAAAACCAATGCCTACAAACTCCATCTTTTCTCCTCAATAAAGATTTATCCAGTTGTAAACATATCACACATTAAGCCATATAAAGAACACCTTATAGGACAACTCACATTCAAACCTGGACCTGTTCTAGTGATAGAAGAACATGAAAAACAATATAAAGTTGAATTCATCATTGATTTAAGATTTAAAAACAAATATCTTGAATATTTAGTCCATTGGAAAGGATATGAAGATAACAAACACACATGGGAACCAGCTCCTAATCTCAAAAATACACCTAAAGCAGTAGCAAAGTTCCATAAATCACAACCAAGTACACCTCAAAAACTTTGTGTATCTGAAGTACAATTCTTCAACATCTTCTATCATTGTGGAGAACCAATCCCTGAACAATCAATACTTCCTTTCAATCACCTGGAAGTCAATCCTTAGAAAGGGGATAGTGTTATGAACACTATATATCTTCCTCATTTTATTTCCATTTTTTTACTATTTTTCCTTTACTCACTTTTTTATTCTCTTCAACTCAAATCTTTACAGATCATGTGACTTACACAGCCACATCACATGACAAGTCACATGATGAGCACATCCAGACCTATGACATCATCAATGACATTATAGCCCAGACCTATCAAGCATAGCCAATAACCTAGACTCTTATCTTTTATCACTTATCTATGACATTATACCTTTAACCCAGGTACAGCCCTTATTTCAAGATAGTGACTCATCAAAGCACAGCACTGACTCATCACTCAGTCAGCAATCCATAGCCCTACTGCAACAAGTCAATGGTACAAGTTACTTCTATTTCATACCATATGCAAAGGTTAGGTTAGTTATCTTTGACCAATGAAATATGATCCAGCTATCTATTTACTTGCCCTCATGTAATTCAAGCTCCACTTTGGAGTTCTAATTAAATAATATATAAGGTGGCCAAACTAGAGGCATTTCCCCAGTCTTGTTCTTTTTGGATTTTCCTCCACTTCCTATTGGATAATCTCCATTGTCTGAAGGTATAGTGGTAGATTCCCTGGACACTTGGATTCAGGTTAATACTTACTTCAGTGCCACCAGCCTATTGTTTTATAAACAACAACTAATATTGCCTTTGGAGTCTAGCAAGATTCAAATAGTAAATTGGCTGTTTCACTTTTGAGCACTTGTCTGCCCAATATTCTTCCTCTTTGCAATTGTAACATTTTGCAATTTCTAGCACATCTACATCCATAGTGTATTCATTGTGTTTGGATTGATATGAAGAAAAATTCTTTGGTTGACAGAAAAGACAGTACTCTTCTTTTGTATGACTAATCTATTGAATGGTTTGGATTATTTCTTCCACTAAATGTTTTCATTGTTGGATTTGGAATATCTCTTCTATAATGTCCTTTCTTGTGTTGTTATTTAACAATCAAACTCCAAATTGATCTAAAATATCAGATTGATGGAAAAGAGTTTGTCACTTCAATACAAATATATTAGTTGAAAGATAATCTTGTTTAAGTCAACTAATTTCTCTAGTTGTCCAGTTTTTTTGCAACTGAGATCAGAAGGTTTCTTCAATCTTCCTTATAAGGCATTGCCAACTTGTAAGATCAGAGATTTGATCTATAAATTTAGCAATTTCTACTTTGGCAAAGTATAAGCCTTTGAATTCTTTCAATCTTGATAGGATTGCATAGGCATATACTTTGATGTTTACTTTAGTGATGAAGGTTCCTGGTTCAGCCATGCTTAAGGTTAAGGTGGTGAATTGTTTTGAATTGCAATCAATCCATGCTTGGATTTTAGTCTACCATTCTTCAAACTTTGATGGAGATCCATCATAGATTCTGGAGTTGGAAAATACTTCTATTTTCAAAGATCCTGTGAATGGTTGAGAAGATTCTTGTTCATGAGCAGTGGTTCTTGTCCATTAGTGTAAGCCAAGAAGTTGTTTTTAATGGTTCTCAGCTTCTTGTTGTGCAGTAATAGTGTTGGTAAGTTGTTGAGCTGCAGTTCTGACATCTACTTCTAGTCAAGTTCTATTAGTGTTCACTTGAATGAGTTGCTATTTTATATTTTGTAATGTATTAAGAACAGCTATCCATTCTTGTTGGGTGATGCATGCTGTTTGAGCAGTGGTGTTAGGTGAGGCTGGATTAGACATGTTAGATGGAAAACAGGTTTTATTAACTCAAAGAGTTAATTACTGTTCTAATAAATTATTGTGTCTGTATATATCTTTTAGCATATACCATGAAATATAATAAAGTCACAGAGTTAGTATGCAATAATGGCCAATCAGCTACTATTGCTCTAGATGAGACTTGAAAGGGTGGGATCTCTATATCTTGAAGAGAGCAAGATTCAATATCTTGGATTTTTTGATGGAGATATTGACTATAAGTGGTAAGAGAGGTAATAAGAAGAATAATAATGAAGAAGAGAACAATGATTAGAATAATATTCATCAATCACCAATCATTGTTAGCAATGTTGAGATCAATAGGTACTGGTGATTCAATGGTAAATCTATGTGCATGGTTAGAGACTTTGAAGGAGAAGTGGATGGAAACAGGTTGGTTTCCATTCTTAAGGATTGTTGATACAATTATTGCTATGAAGCAAAGAAGGATTGTAATAGCAAGAATAAGAAGTGCAAGTATGCAATTTATTTGTCTTCACAAAGAGTTTCTTTTTCTAAAAATATCAAAGAACCTTCTTCAATAGGAGCTGGAGCAAGATTGATTTCTACTTGTACTGCATGAGTTTCTATTCTGATAGAAAAGAGAAGCTTTAAGTTCAACTATGATAGATCTAGTATCTATTATAGTTGTGATAGTAATGATGAAGTATGTTGAAGAGGAGATGAGAATGTAAAGTAGAAACATAAGGACCAAAGTCAATGCTGGGGTTATAAAAATAAACCCAAGTATAGTCAGTAGGAGGACAAGGATAGGGATGTTCCTTTCTAACTGGTGCTTAGTAGGGGTGGTGTCTATGCAGTGGCAGATTATGATCTGGCTATTTATATCTATGTTCAGCAGTGGTGAGCTGTTGTAGGTCCAGTTGAATTCCTTCTCTAATAATACAGTTGACATCTATATTGACCTATATCTCATGCAAAGGTTCATAAATACCAAAACCAACAGCAGTAGGGTCTAATCTATGGTGGAGGGAGTTAGGAGTGGATGCTTTAGGGTGATAGTTTAATGACATATGACTAGAGGGTAAAAGCTGGATGTGAATAGAAAATGGTTGTAGTATGAAACATGGGGCTATTCTCATAGGGTATCAGTCTAATGGTTTACTCAAAGATATTGGTGATCTCTGAGGAATAAAGTATGCTGGGAAGTGGCTGTACCATTCAAGCCAGTCTGGGATATTCACACAGTTAAGTAGTGGTGGTAAGTAAGCTAATTGTTGCTTATAGTCTTCTGGTTTAATATTATTCAAGTTGATATCTAGAGGGATGGATGAGAAGCAAGGCTTGACTTATTTGTATTTCTAGATGACTAAACAAAGTTCTTGTAATGATTTATAGTCTTGATTGATCTTGTGCTGATGTTAGCTATTCTCTAATGGCTGTGTATTGCTATTCAATATCAAGTGAGGAGAATATCTTCCTCCTTCATGACTACAACTGGAACTTCCTGTCCAATGGTATTCCTAGTGTATGAGGCACTGAAAATAACTTGCAAGAGAATGGAGTTAGTCTCATCTTATAGTCCTGCACCAAGTATTATTAACTAGTGGCTGACTCAGTTGATAGTAGATGGAGTGAATATTGATGATGAAGTGTTTTTAATGAGAGTGGTGCTTGATCCTGATAAAGGATAAGCCTGTAAGCAAGAAGTAGTAGAGTAAAGATGGAGATGAATAAAGTCTTGTCCTAATAAAACAACCAATTTACTATTTGGATCTTACTAGACTCCAAAGGCAATATTAGTCAATACTAATAAGACAATAGGCTGGTGGTGCTGAAGTAAACATTAATCTGAGTTCAGGTATCCAGAGAATCTATCACTATATCTTCAGATAGTGGAAATTATCTAGGAAGTGGAGAAAGCTCCAAGGAGAACAAGACTGGAGGGAACACCTTCAGTTTGGTTGCCTTATATACTATTCAATTAGAACTCCAAAGCAGAGCCTAAAAGTACATTGGGGTAGGTAATAGATAACTGGATCATATTTTCTTGGTCAGAGATAACTAACCTAACTCTTGCATATGGTGCAAGATAAGAGTGGCTTATACCACTGGTTTGACAAAGCAGGGCTGTGGATTGCTAACTGAACAATGAGCTAGTGCTGTGCTTTGATGAGTCACTATCTTGAAATAAGGGCTGCACTGGGGTTAAGGGTATGATGTCATAAATAAGTGATAAAAGATAAGAGTCTAAATTATTGGCTGTATTGATGGATCTGGACTATGATATTATTGATGATGTCATGGGTTTGGATGTGTCCATCATGTGACTTGTCATGTGATGTGGCTGTGTAACTCATGTGACCTATGAAGAATTGAGTTGAAAGAAATGAAGAGAAGAGTAAAGAAAAAATAA
>JBBPKA010000205.1:0-39429 GCA_038088995.1 Guyanaporus albipodus
CTTCTCCTCCTCCTCCTCGCCCTCATCCCTTCCCAGGCGTTGTCCCGCAAAAATTTCAGACGCACTCCACGACGTGTTCCCTGCCCTCGCCATCACAAAGCCTCTTGTCTATCCCACCGACCCGATCGTCGAGATATCATATCGGCCCGCTCCCCCACATCTCACCATCCGTTCCATCGCGGCATACATTCTCTCTCTCGATCCTGCCTTTACCGTCTACCCCCATCACCCCCCGACACTCGAGCAACGCACTCGCACCATGCAGCTTCGCGAGCAATCAGTTCTCTTCCATCGTCTCGTCTTCACCTTTGTCATTGCTATTCCCACCTTCATCATCGGCGTCGTTTATATGAGTCTCGTTCCTTCCCGAAATCCCTCCAAAGCTTACCTCGTTCAGCCCATGTGGATCGGCAACGCATCGCGCATACAATGGTCCATGTTCTTTCTTGCAACCCCCGTCATGTTTTACAGTGCTGCCCTTTTCCATCGCCGCAGCATCAACGAGATTACCTCTCTCTGGCGCAAGAAAAGTTTAACACCGATCGTCTATCGCCTCACCAGGTTCGGAAGCATGAACCTTCTGGTAACATTTTCTCTGTCTTCACTTCTTCCTCGCTCATCCCTCCTTTTTAGGTCTCCTCCGGCGTGTCCATCGCCTATTTCGCTTCCGTCGCCCTCCTTGCCCTCGCAGCATCGCAGCCGCCCGCTTCAGACGGAATCGCTGACACAAACACATATTTTGATTCCGTCATCTTCCTTACCTTCTTCTTGTTGTGTGGTCAGTGTAATCCGCGCCTCCTCCCTCTGAAAAACTCACCCCCACCTCCCCTAGGTCGGTACATTGAAGCCTATAGCAGAGCAAGAACTGCAGACGCTATCACTGCATTGGTTTCTCTCCGTCCCGCAGAGGCCCTTCTTCTCAATCCGTGCGATCCATCCCATCCGCCCTCTTGTTCCACTAGCGCAGACCTTGAAAAGGGTGACACACTGAGACCCGACCTCACTGCCCCTCCTGCCAGTCTCAAAGTAGAAAAAGTCCCTGTCGATCTCCTCGAAGTCGGTGATCTTGTCCGTGTCTTGAATGGCGCAACTCCTCCTTCTGATGGTACTATTGTTTCTGCCGGAGAGACCTCGTTCGACGAGAGCTCCCTCACAGGTGAAGCCAGGCTCATTAGGAAGAAAACTGGTGATCAGGTTTTCCTTGGCACGATCAATAAAGCAAAGGCTGTCGACGTCAGACTGGACGCTCTCGGAGGCGTGACAATGTCGGTATCCAGTAGTCATCCAACGTCAGTGGCCCTTGGCTCACAGCTTCCGCAGGTTGGATCACATCGTCCGGGTTGTTCGCGACGGACATGTCCGTCGCGCAGCAATCGAGCGTATTGCGGACACGGTCACAAGCGTATTCGTTCCAATCATCACTCTCCTCGCCATCATCACTTGGATCGTTTGGCTCGTGCTCGGACTGGCAGGCGGGATCCCTCCCGATTACCTCGACATCGAAGTGGGTGGCTGGAGTATGTGCCGTTTCCTCTTTCCCGTTCCTCTGGTTAATCTGCTTTACACTAGCCGTATGGTCGCTTGAGTTTGCGATCGCAGTCTTCGTGGTCGCTTGCCCCTGTGGTATCGGTCTCGCCGCTCCAACTGCCTTCCTTGTCGGTTCCGGTCTCGCAGCCAGATACGGCATCCTTGCGCGCGGAGGAGGAGAAGCATTCCAAGAAATGGCTCGAGTCGACGTCGTTGTGTTCGACAAGACGGGCACGCTGACCGATGGTGGACAACCTAAAGTTTCAGATTTTGAGATAATTTCTGGATCAACGTGGACGCCACAGATTGTCCTTGGGATCGCCGCGGAGCTCGAGTCTGCATCATCACACCCTTTGGGTACTGCCATCAAACAGTACGCAACACAACATGAGGCAGTCCAGTTGAGCGCAACCGGTTTCGATGAGGTTGCCGGGCGCGGTATCAAAGCTCGCTTTGAGGCCCCGAGTTGCACCGCCCTCATCGGTAACGAAGCCTGGATAAGGGCGCATGGGGTCATCCTAGACAGTCAAATCACTTCCAAGTTGGCCCAGTGGACCACTGAGGCCAAGAGCATCGTCCTTCTCGCGACGAGCGACGTTAACATCGACACCTTTTCTGTCGCAGCCATCTTTGCCGTGACCGACCCCGTGCGACCAGAGGCCCGCAATGTCATCCAATTCCTCCATGAAAAGGGCATTGGAACATGGATGATCTCAGGTGACAATGAACTAACGGCCAAGGCTGTCGCGAACACGATTGGCATCCCAGAGATGAATGTCTTGGCAGGAGTACTTCCCCACCAAAAAGCAGAAAAGATTGAATGGTTGCAAGTAAATGGTGCCAAGCGTCGTAGTTCAGGATGGAGGAGACTTTTCGGAAGAAGGAAGATCAACGAGCGGTGCGTCGTGGCGATGGTCGGCGATGGTATCAATGACGCTCCAGTAGGCTATTCTCCCCCCTTTACTCCGACCTTTGTACTGATGGATGCAAAAGGCTCTCGCTATGAGCGACGTTGGGGTTGCCATTGGATCTGGTAGCGATATAGCCATCTCTAGTGCTTCGTTCATTCTGGTGTCTTCCAATCTCAAGAGTCTTGTCACGCTGCATGACTTATCGCGCAAAGTCTTCAATCGCGTGAAGCAAAATTTTGTGAGCACCTTGGCATCTACCCCTGAGTGCGATCACGGCTTACTCGTCCTCGTAGGTTTGGGCGTTCACGTACAACATTATTGCGGTACCGGTTGCTGCAGGCGCGATATATCCCGCTGGTCACGTTCGCCTATCCCCCGTATGGGCATCATTAGCGATGGCTTTGTCGTGAGTATTATATGAATAAGAACACGCGGACATGAAGTACTAACCCGTCGTACCCAGTTCTGTTTCAGTCGTCTGTTCTTCATTGTTACTCAAGTTGTATAGGGAACCTACGATGTAAATCCGTGCACAATCATCCTTACGATAGCGTTCAGGAGCGGATCTTTGTATCGCATTATGAAATGTATTCGTGTCACTTTTGTACATGCTAGGTCAGGATCCTTTCTGTTGCTGCAACAGTTGATGTTCCTTCTTAGCGCGATAAAAGTCGGAGAACGATAGTCGAATGCCCAAGAACCGACAATCAAGATCGGGATGAGATTGAAGAGCATGGACGATGGTCTGTGCAGCGTCGCTAAAGGATGTACTGTACTCTCTCACGAGTGTGCGGATCTTTGAGAGGGACTGAGGCCCCACACGATCCGGTGCTGGCGTACTGTAAATTCCCTGGTATGACGTGAAGTTGTGCAGAAAACGGATTAGAAGAGACATACTCTATCCACATCTTTTGCCTGGTCCCTTCTGGCTGATTCTGACAGGCAGTAGTGGTAAAAGTTATCCTGTTGACAGTTCGTCACCAGCAGTTAATACAAGTGCTCAAAACTCACGGTAGCCTCGCGGAATTGTAATATTGCTTGGAAGATATCCCGGACTTGGGTTAGGAGGTTCTCCTTGAATGAATGGATCATACAATGAGCAACTCGGAAAAAAAAGACGCAAACCTCTTTTCCAGCCTTTGGATAGAGCAAGAATATTTTCTTGACCAGCCGATCAAGGTATGATCGATGTGCCTCAATCATAGCATCAAGATCACCTTCGCGTTTGTGGAAAAATTCGGACAAGATTTTCCAAGAACACGCTATGACCTCTAATTGGCAGTAGGCCTGCATCTGGCGAACGAAATGTATCATTTCGGCCATGGAGACGCGAATTTGATGCCAATCGTATTCGAGATCTAAAACGTCTGTCGTGAACAGGAAATATCAAGGATGAGACCAAGCCTACCAGGTAACCTCAGGAACGTCCTCGATGCACCCGCAATTCTCATCCAGCCCTGGCTTAACGTGCTCTCCATCCGCTTCATCCTCCACAGGTGATTGAACAGCTTCAGGTACTTCACCATTGAGTCCGGGTCAAGTATCGTATCAATCGGCGCATCGACTTTGTATTCGAGAGTGAACACATCCCAACCGATTTCGCCATGGGAGTACTCTAGCATGCGTGCGTCGAGTCTGCGGAGGACATCGGGAGGGTCGTTTTGAGCGTTAGAGGT
Organism: Guyanaporus albipodus; assembly: GCA_038088995.1. Lineage (NCBI taxonomy): Eukaryota > Fungi > Basidiomycota > Agaricomycetes > Boletales > Boletaceae > Guyanaporus > Guyanaporus albipodus. Next base: position 4,115 of record JBBPKA010000205.1, read on the forward strand.
GCGGACGGCCGTTTCGAGCGTGGCAGTCAGGTTATGGCGATAGAGGGTGTTCGCGGGGCGAGCGAGGCTTGGTCTGCAAAGAAGGTTAATGCATGCAACTGGCTGGCGAGGTGGACTTGCCCCAAAGCCTCTAAAAGCTGCTCTGCAAAGTCTCCATAACTGAGGAGCAGGTAATGTTTTAGAGCATGAAGATGATCCATCAACTTGAACTTTTCGATGAATACTTCGAAAAGCCTTTGACTGGCAGTTAAGTACGCAGAGTCTATGGATCGCTCGAGGCCCGCGATATCGCTGTACTTGAGAACTATGGAAGGTGATAAGTGTGGTTTACTCGAACAAGGGGCGAAAGTGACTTACTCCCACCCGTATTGCTCATCTTTTCTCGGGTGGCGACCCAATCACTGTCGTGACAGCTGTATCGAATAAAGTTGAGGCTCTTTCCGGTAGAAAAGATCTGTACCGTAGATGGTCTTTTATTGATGCATTGCTCTACCAATGGTCCTACTTACCTTTTTCCCAAAAGCTTCTCCAACGAACATGGGTAGCATGTCCTTTCTGAAACGATATTTTGCTTCCCAAAGGCGAAGGCCGCTTTCACGCTGCGTGGACGTGTCATCTGCGTCGCCTGCGAGCGCACCAAACATGCCATCTCCACTGCCTGTGAGTAGTGAAGGATGTAACAAGTATTGCACGTGGGCAAGGTCTGGATTTACAGAAACAAAGAACTCATTGTAAGGATCATAAAGTTCGCCTGAGAAGAGCCATTTATGCAAGGTGGAAAAAAAGGGTTTGGATACCTGATTGTAGTTATGACAAGTTTGTTTCGGAAAGGGAAGGGGACGGACCTCTCCGAGTAATTGATCTGTGAACTTGCGAACAAAAGGGTCGCCGTTATCGGTGTAACTATGAATGAGATTAACTAGAGCGCCACCCTGTGCGTCTGCATGCGTGGTTTAGGAGGAGCGTGTGCAGGTGAACTTGAGGTGGTACCTCTGGCTCCTTCGACGCAAACACTCATCATGCGCATCCTGAGCCGCCAGTCGTTTATCCAAACATCCAGACGCTTTAAAGTGAGAGCGGACTCCCGATCGGTCGCGTCTGTATCAGCGTCTGTATCTGGGATTGACATTTGGGATTCGAGGATGGCGACGAGACGGTAGTACTCCGTGAGTTGCGCCTGGAGATGATGACATAGACTTTGTTCGATCATACCGACGGCGGTGCGACGCTGGCTGTCCTTGACGAAAACGTCGACCCTAGAATATAGATGACCGACTTCGGCGAGTCTGTGTATGAGAGACCTGACGGGGGGCGGGATGTTATATCTCTGCAAGTGGGTCAGGAAGTGAAGAGCCAAGAGAGAGGGAGAGAGAGGTACCGGGTCGTCGAGGAAGACGAGCAAGTTGACGCCATCTTGTTCGGAGAAGGCTAGCTGCACATATTTACCAGATATGCCCTGGAGGAGATAGAGGGTGTCACGCAAGAGCAAGTGCTCCGGGAGGCGTGCTTGAGCTTATCAGGTGAGCGGACGAAACAGAGCGGAGGAAAGAGTGGGAAGGGATACCTGATCGGACGCGATAATCGTGCAAAATGTCAGCTTTTGATTTCTGCTTTGGCGGACGGGGATCGAGTGGGCTTGGAGCTGCGGATGGTAGCCTGGTAGGTGGAGGATGGAGGGTGGCGAGGAAGGGCGGGGCAGGTGTGCGGAAGGTAGCGAGGACGTATAAGAAGAGGAGGGCTTCGTGTTTGCGGGCAAGGACAGGCTGCAGAGGGCTAAGAAGACAAGAGAAAGAAAGAAGAGATGCACGGACTTGGTCGAGGAGGCGAGCGAGCAAATTTGTGAATTTGAGAGAGGCAGAGCTGGGCGAGGGATGTTGGAGGACTGGAGGAGGGTGAACAAAATACGTTCAGCAACGAGAAAAGGCGCTCACGATGTCGCCTGATGAGACTGGCGAGGTGGACGGTGTCGGTCTCGTACGACTGGCCGATGTGACTGTCGATGGGTTAGCGGGCACGAAGATGTCGGCGCTCAGCGGGGGGTAGGGGGGAGTACTAACCTTGCAAGAATGTCGGCGGCGTGGGCGGCGAGGTCGCCTCTGAGGCGGCTGTTCTGTTGGGAGGCGGGCACGACGCCGCCGACGAGCGCATCCAACGACGCCGCCGCCATGAGTGGTGGCTGTGATCTGGCTTGTTTCCCCGCCCGCTCATCATCCAATGGAGCCGTTCGCGTATCAGACACGTCTCCTCGAGCGCACTTCGTCCCGCTCGGACACACCGCCCAGATCCCGCTGGGCGCCCTCTCACCGCGTCGCTGCCAGCCTCGACGCCGTCAGAGGTAAGTGGGAAGAGCGCGCCCGCGTCGACACCGACCAGCACATCGTCCAAGACGACGTCAAGCGCCACACCCTCCCCGCCCACATCGTCGCCTCCCCGCTCTCCCCGAATTCTACTGGCATCTCCGTCGAGAACCCCGACCCTCCCGCTTCCCCCCACCGCATTCGCTTGCCCGCTCCAATACCCGACTCTTCATTAAGTACCCCCTCGCCGCGTTCGCGTCGTTCAAATACCCTCGACAGCTCTGTTGTCAACTATGCCGCCGCTCGTCAGGCATTGCGCACGGTCTCTGATTCTCCGCCAGCCCCTTCATCCCCGATATCGAAACCCTTGCTCACACCTACCACTTCCGCTTCCCCTCTTCATCGCCGCCCTACGTCGCTCTATGCCACTCCACCCTCCAACTTGCCAACTCCACCGGACAAGTACCGCCATCGTGCATCCTCAGCGCTCGACCTTGCACCCACCGTTTCACCTTCTCCCGATCGTACCTCGTCCCGCACCTCGTATTCTCCTTCTCATTCACCCACTCCGTCTTCAGTCATGTCCCCTACGCCGTATAAGAGTTCATACATGGCCAACAAGAGGGCTCCTATGTATGGACAAATCGGTGCCCGCAGGCTCGGCCACCATCTTCCTCGTATAGCCAGTGGAGATGGCGACGACTCTCCACACCAGCGCGACCAGGCATCTACACCCCCCCTAGAGGAAGAACTCGTATCTCATCCTTCCCATAATCTACCATTCGCCTCCCCTGTCGCATCTAGTATTATTGATCCTGACGATGTCGCTGGCGTACCCGGCCGCCTTCGTTTGTCCAGGGATAAAGCTCCCAAGGCTGCTCATACCTCGCCCCTGCCCTCTTCGCGCTTGACGAGGGGTCTTTGGGCCGATACACAAAGACATCTGCTGCAAGCATACGAGTATTTATGCCACGTTGGCGAGGCCCAACAGTGGATAGAGGGTTGTCTTGGCGAGGAACTTGGATTTGGTGTCGTAGAGATGGAAGAAGGGCTCAGGAATGGTGTCGTTCTCGCCAAGCTGGTCAGAGCATTTCAAGGCGAACACGTCGTTCGTCGAATCTATGAGGTACACCTCTTCTCCTCCTTTTCATCCATGCTCATGACCAGCTTTCCAGTCAAAGTCGTCAAAGCTAGACTTTCGACACTCTGACAACATCAACCAATTATTCGTCTTTGTTCGACGAGTCGGCCTTCCAGAGGTATGGTCCTCCCTTACTCGTCATTATTTCCCCCGTCGTTTACAGCTTGACAGTGCTTTATATTTGAACTCACGGACTTGTACGAGAAGAAGAATCTTCCAAAAGTCATTTATTGCATTCACGCCCTTAGGTATGATACCCAGTTTGCCCAGTCGGCGGTTGTTCATGTCGTCCAGTCATCTCCTCGCTAGACGAGGACTAGCACAGCGCATAGGAAACTTGCTCGGCCAATTGCAGTTCTCTGACGATCAGCTGCAAAAGACTCAGAAAGGGCTTAACGAGGCTGGTGTTCCAATGCCTAACTTTGGCGATGTCGGTCGAGAACTGGCCAAAGAAATAAACGAAGAGCCAGAGGTTGAAATGGAGACTGACGATGAGCGTGAGTTCATCTTCTCGCCGCGCGACGATCTCTTATGTGCGTCCCAGGGCGAGATCGCTTGCTTTTGGAGAGCGAGCATTCCATCCGCGCTCTGCAGCGTTTGGCGCGTGGTTTCTTAGTTCGAAAAGCTCAGGCTACCCAACAAGCCCGCCTTCGCTTTGCAGAACGACATGTATCCCAACTTCAAGCTATGTGCCGCGGTGCCATCGTACGGCATCGAGCTTATAACTTCCGCAGGGAAGCTGATAGTCTCACCCCGTGGGTGATCCGTCTTCAAACTGCCACACGTGCAGTTCTGGAGCGTAGGCGATGGCTTGCTCATCTCAAGCATATCCGGGGATCCGTCAAGTATGTCATTAAAATGCAGGCACAAATCCGGGGTGTTCTCCAGCGACGGCGATTTGCTAGACTCAAAGGAGCACTACAGAACAGTCGGGTGCTCTTTGTAAAGCTGCAATCTTCTGCACGGGCCAAGATCGCGAGACAGAACGCCAGTGAGGTGTCCAAGACATTCACCAAGGTCGAAATGTTAACGTCCGTCGTGGCCATGCAATCGGTTGCACGTGGGTTTTTGACGAGGGCTACGATAGCTCAGCAGCTCAGGAAACTTGATCTTGCAGAGGAATGCATAGTTGCTCTACAGGCCCGTTGCCGAGCTGTACTCGTGCGTAGACGGGTTGGGACACAGCTTGCCAAGCTAGATGACGCGTCTGCCACTGTCATCCGCATTCAAGCTGCATCTCGGACGTATGTCGCTCGCAAACGCCTTCTCAACCTTATCCGTGGACTTCGCCGAGTTACCCCAATATTAATTGGTCTCCAAGCCCGTGCTCGTGCCAGTCTTGCCCGTCAAGAACATAAGAATCTCAACAAAGCTCTCTCTGAGATTAAGGTCGTCTCCTCCGTAGGTGGTTTTCAAGCACTCGCCCGTGCCGCAATCGCGCGTAACCGGCACCGAGAGCAACAGAAGAACCTCGAGTTCGTAGCACCGAATGTAACAGGTTTGCAAGCCAGTGCAAGAGGTTATCTAGTACGCAGGGCCTATATCGCATGGTGTGATCACCTGTGGTATAATCAGCCCGTCGCGACGTTGTTGCAGGCTCTACTACGTGGTGTTCTCCAAAGGCGCAGGTTCCACGCAAGGATACGGTACTACCGCGAGAATTTGCATAAGGTCATCAAGATCCAATCCCTTTTCCGTGCGAAGGAAACACGTGAACAATATCGTCAACTTACTCTGGGCAAGAATGTGACGGTTGGCACAATCAAGAATTTTGTTCATCTTCTCGACGATTCAGAAGCCGACTTTCAAGATGAGATTAAGGTGGAAAGATTGAGGAAAAGAGTCGTCGAGAACATCAGGGAGAACCAGGCTCTCGAGAATGGTGTGAACGATTTAGACGTCAAAATTGCACTGGTAGTACAAAACGTGAAGTCCTTTGAAGAGCTCGTCAAGGTGCGACGAATGTATGGTGCGGATAGTGCCGCAGTGCATGCCGCACGAGCCTCCATCCTTGCCGCTCACGGTGACCCCTTCGCCGGGCCCAATACTTTGGATCACGCAGCTAAGCGCAAGCTCGAACTGTACCAGCAACTCTTTTACCTGCTTCAAACACAAGGAGACTATCTGTGTCAGCTATTCGTCGAACTAACCGACGATGACTCAGAAAAGCATCGATCACTGGTAGAGCGCGTTGTGTTGACGTTGTTTGGTTACGGACAAGATAGACGAGAAGATTATCTTCTGCTCAAGTTGTTCCAGGTGAGTGTCTTCACCGCGGAATCTATGCAGCAACTCAGCGTTTGTCCATAGCTGTCCATTCGCCAAGAAATCGCCAGCGTCCAGATAATCGACGACGTTATTCGTGGCCATCCAATGTACATCAACATCGCAGTACAATACCTCCGACCTAAACAGGTTACCTACGTCCGCGACACGCTCCAAGCCATCGTACGGGAACTCGTTGAAGCTGTCGATCTTGACCTTGAGTCTGACCCCTCAGTAGTGTGTACTCTATTTTTGTCAATGACGACCTCTCACTCGATTTCAGATTCATCGGGCGAGAATCGACATAGAGGAAATGCGATCCGGCAGAACTAGTGCAAAGCCCAAGAATCTTTCTTTCTACGAAGCTCTCAAAGATCCTGACACCAGAGCTGAATATATTAGACGTGAGCGATGCCTTGGACATCCTATGTTAGCCACTCGCGAAATAATGTTGCCCAGATATGCAAAAGTTGCAATGGTGGAGCGAAGCTTTTATAGTTGCTATCATCCAGTCAACTAGAAAGATGCCATACAGCATGCGGTTCATAGTCCGCGAGACATTGCTTTCCTTGCGCGTAAGTCAAAAAAATCTTGAATGTCTCTTGCTCATGTCAATGCAGGAGAAATTTCCTGGTGTACCGGATAAAGCCTGCGCTGCATGTATCGCAAGGCTAGTTTTTTACAGATACCTCAACCCAGCCATCCTGTGCGTGCTGTTGGTTCTCCCATTGACACCTTCTGATCCCCATCTAGCGCCCCAGAGACTTTCGACATGGTCTCCACGGTTGACGTCGCCTCAAGGAAGAATCTGGCGCAGATATCTCAGGTACTGACACAAATTGCCTCGGGCTCTGAGTTTCTAGAAGACAGTCCTCAATTTGTACCCATTAATGAAATGGTACGCAAAGCCATCGTAGAAATGACAGTATGGATGCTTCAAAGTAATTGCCTCCGTTACCCTGTGTCAATGGGCGTTATCTCACACTCTCTTTCAGTCGCGGACGTCTCAGACGCTGAGACTCATTACCACGCCCACGAGTTTTTGGATGTGACTGTTCAGCCAAAGCCGATCTACATTTCGCCAAACGAAGTATATGGAATGCATGCTTTACTCTCAAAATACCAGGACAACCTCGTAAAGATATGCATATTTGTGATTACTCGCATCTGACCTGCTGATTTAGTCGCCATCGCGAGACGATGCTCTGCGTGTCATCTTGCAGGAATTGGATGGTGTCCCGCACCTCGATAATGACGAGTTAAAGGATGCTCGAGATAAAGCTATTACTCTTGAGCTCACAAACAGGTTTGCGCGTGTTCGGGGTCAGTTTTGTTGCGAAGCTCGGTTATTCTGCTCATGTTCTTTCAAGATCCTCAAGCAGACGAGAAAGCGCTATGGGTACAAGCTAAGCGTGGCGTTCTAGCTATCCTTCGCGTTCAGCCTGCCCAAGACCTTGTCGATTCTTTGATGCATTCAGTAACCGAGGAGGATGAATTGCGTTGGGAAACCATTGTAGCCGAAATGGACAATGACCCTGTCAACAGGCGCATGCCTTCGACCAGTGGTGCCGAATCTGGATATAGACTCGAGGATATACGGTCGTATGTATACGAGTTTACTCTAAGAATGTTAGCCTAATATGTCTTCAGACTTCAATTTAAGGAGGTCAAAGCGCATGCCATTTTCTTCCTGCTCGAGCTGGAGAAACTAGGGAAGATCACGCGAAGTGACGGGTTCCAAGGAATTCTCAATGCCATTGCAAGTGATGTACGCAGTAAACACCGCAAACGACTGCAACGTCAGCAAGAAATGGACAGTATGGCGGACGCTCTCAAGTACCTTAACGAACGCAAGAAATACTTTGAGGAGCAAATAGATAGTTACCACAGCTACGTTGAGGCTGCAATGGCTACCATGCAGCGAGGTAAAGGGTAGGTGACTCTACGTTACATCCTTCGGGGCCAGCTGATGTGGTTTCCATTCAAAGAAAAAAGCGCTTTGTCATTCCATTCACGAAGCAATATTTTCATCTCCGTGACCTGCAGAAATCCGGAAAAAGTCCTCAATTCGGTTCGTTCAGATATAGCGCCAAAGACCTTTACGAGAAGGGTATCCTTTTGTCCATCGACAAGTTCTCCCCACGCCAGTTTGATAAAATTGATGTCATCATATCATCGGAGAAAGCAGGTGTTTTTAACTTGGAGGTGCTCAATAATACTCTTGGTATTACAAACAGGATCGGCGTCACAGATCTTCGCATGGAAGACCTACTTCAGGCACAATTCGAAAACCAGGCATCACTCTCGTTTTTCAATGGACTAGTGAAAGTTAACATCAACCTTCTCCTGTACCAGATCAACAAGAAGTGAGCGAACCAAATCACCTCCCATTTTCTGTTGACACTGATCAATATCAGGTTCTATGTTTGATTCTCGCGTGCTTTTTTTTTCGTCCCTTGCATCCTATCTTGCTCCATCTTTGAACCACCGGCGCTGCAGAATTATACGCCCCCACGGTTCGTTCACCCTGTAACGGTAGTATAATCCATCACATTCTGTATTTTCCACATATTACCCCCACGATTTATGATGTATTTGCCCCCCACTAAGTTGAATCTAATGAATGTTTTGGTTTGTAAGCCTACTTGTGGTGTTCATCTTCTCAGGTTTACGCAACTTCGAGTAAGTGGGTTCGCCTAACATTGCTCCAAGCACTTTTTGTTTGTTTAAAGCCATCATGTTCGCCATTGGTCCCCCACCACTCCCACCCGGTTGGACAGAGCACGTCGGTAATGTGTAATGAAACTTGAAACAGTGTACTGCAAGCTCAGACATGATGGTTGACTCTACGCAGGTCCAGGCGGACAACTTTACTACTACCATGCTGTCAGCCAGCAATCAACATACGTTCGACCCCTTCCTGCCTTCCCTATCGTTGAACCGCCCAAGAAAAAGAAAGAAAAACCTCTCGCCAAGAAGCCAATCACAGGCACTGAATGGCTCCGGGTGACGACTACCGAGGGGAATACGTTCTACATGCACAAGGGGAAAAAAGAAAGTGTTTGGGTTGCCCCAGAAGAGATCAAGGATGCCCTTTTGGGGCTCGAGCGTACGGAAGCCCACGAAGCAGAACAAGCAAGGCTTGGGAAACAGGAAAAAGGTGAAACGGCAGTGAAAATCGGGCGAGAGACGGAGGAGGAAGTGGACAGAATCAAGGGTGAGGTGCAGGCGTTTGTGAAGCGGAAAAGCCGCGATGAACTCGAACCATTGGATGAGGTGGTCATGAACAAGAGGGTGCGTGTTGTGGACGCCGGAAGAGAGGTAGAAGTCGAAACCGGAGAGGATGAGGACGGAGAAGAGGAGGATTGGCAAAAAGCAGCTGCGACCCAACTCGCTGCAGAGGCAGAGGAGGACCAAAGGATTCGAGAAGAAGAAGCTAAGGGGGCAAAAGCGGCTGAAGAAGCAGAAGCGAAGAGGGCCGAGGAAAAGCAAGCACTGAACATGCCTGACCGCGTCGATCTCTCACTTGATGAAGCGAAGGCACTCTTCAAGGTAGGCAATATGTATCTATTCATTATTCTGACATTCACAAACGTCGTAGACACTCTTGCGAGAGAAGGAAATTAATCCGTTACACCCCTGGGACACCTGTTTACCGCTTTTTATCTCCGATCCTCGTTATGTGCTCCTCCCATCTGTCTCAGCGCGCCGGGACGCTTTTGACGAATATTGCCGGGATCGTGCTCGTGAGCTGCGACAAGAGACTGTCAAGAAAGAAAAGGCACAAGCGAATCCCAAGGAAGAGTTCGATTCCTTGCTCGATGAGCAAGTAAAGAGCACGCGTGCCGTATGGTCTGATTTTCGTCGAACCTGGAAGAAAGATCGTCGTTTCTATTGCTGGGGGAGAGATGATCGTGAGCGTGAAAAACGCTTTAAGGATCACTTAAGGGAACTTGGAGAGAGTGCGTCTTTTCTCGCCCGTACGACGTGGGTAACTTATGACTGGTTAGAAAAGCGTGCTATTGCTGAGAAGATGGAAGCAGATTTTTTTGCCCTTCTTCGTGAATGTGGTATAGTAAAGCCGGATTCAGTCTGGAAAGATGTAAGTTGTCTCTCCCTTAATTTTCTCTACTATTTAATAGGTGCTAAAGCCCTTCAAAGATCAAACGGAAGTTGTACCATGATCCACGGTACGATGCTGTCGGTTCGTCCACAATCAGAGAAGAACTCTTCAACGCATTCCTGAAAGCCTGTGGGTCGTCTGATAGTAAGGGTCATGAAGGCGGAGTCGACAAACCACGATCTAGTATACCGACGGATGAAATAGATAATGGCCATAAACGTCAAGAGAAGAGAAAACGCGCCATGAAGGAACGCGAAGAACAAGTCAGAGCTCAACGGGGTCGTACGGAAGCAGAGATTGGGAGGTCCAGGTCAGGGTTAACAAGAGAAGAGGGTGAAAGAGCATTTCGGTGAGCTACAGTAGGGTTCACCTCACTGAAACTATTTCCTCTGTGGCACTCAACCACTGCCTGCCGTTTCTCCAGCATGCTTTTAACGGATGCCATTCGAGATCCCCAGGTATGCCATCAACCAGTTTATGAATAGGTCTTGATTCTTCGCTCAGTTGTCCTGGGACGCCGTACTTTCGCAATTAGAAACTGATCCTCGATTCACCAATTCACCCCTACCAAGAGATCAGCAGTTACATTTATTCCATTCTCATATGGATCAGCTTCGTTCAAAACACCTGAGTAACCTACATGGATTATTCAGTGCGCACACATCCTCCTTGGCAACCACTTTTTTGCAGCTCCCTGTGGAATCCATCGAAAAATCGCTACCAGCAATTAAGCTGAGATTTGGTCCTGGCGAATTGGAGGATGAGTTTGACAGATGGAAAAGGGAAAGGATTTCTGAAGCAAGGAAGGCATTTGACGAGATGTTGACTGAGAATGCATTTGTGGACTTTTGGGGACGGCTTGGGAAGATGGGTGGTGAGGGCATCGACGGGGGAGTAGCTGCCGAGGACCTGGGGGAAGACGAGGGAGAAGGTTTCGGGGGGAAAGTTGACATGAAGGCTCTGGCCAAGAATGTCAACTTGGATGACATTGTCAAAGTGCTCAAGGTATGGAATCTAAATCAACTTGAATTTGAGGGGCTAACGTTGTTCTCCAGAACGACAAGAGATATATCATGTTTGAGCATGTTCCCGACCAGAGGGAGCGGTGGATTCGAGTAAGTGTTTACCCCCAATTTCTACTGATCTTTGTGCACAAGTTATGTTATAGGACTACTTGTCTGGGTTGTCCGCACCCAAGTTGTCCGTTCATGCTTGATCACAGGCCACATGGTGTATATTATGTAATATGTCTATATACATGCATCTGTCACATGATGGTGAAAACAAGTCACGTGACTAGATTACACGTCAGCTTTTCCGATCTGAAACTACCTTCAATTTGTTTATAGGTCCGTTCGGTGTCGCATACGTGTCCGACTTGCCTTGGTGTCTCAACGATGCACCTCCTCCGCTCGTTGGTTTTGGCGCTCTCCGTCATTACTTCCCATTCATTCGCTCAAGATACCTCGAGGGTCAAGCGAGAATACCAGGTATGTAACCCGCAATGCTCCCGTGGTAACTAATTCTAATAACTGCAGAGTGATGTAGCGCGTCTTCGCAAAATAGTCATCAACAGGTCAGTCATTCTTGTTTTCTATGCATTTTTGGAGTCTCATGCGTCATGCAGTCTTTACTCGAACAGGTATCTGTCTTGTCTTTTTTCTTCCTTGTCTACCGAATCTGATCTGGCAACGTTAGAGATGTCTTCCTCCGAGAACTAATTTCTAACGCCAACGATGCTCTTGAGAAGTTCCGCCTGACCGCTCTTACAGAGAAAGACATTTACGATGGTGCTTCCCCGTTGAACGTAACTATCAAAGCGATACAGAACGAAGACGGTCAGGGTGGTCGCATCATCATCACCGGTACGGGTTTCTTTGACCGTATTCTGGGTGGTGCTGATGGAGGTAGACACTGGTATTGGAATGAGTGCGGAGGAGCTGGCGAGCAACTTGGTATGCTTAACTAGGTTTGTATCAATGATCATCAGACTCACGTTGTGTTCAGGGAACGCTTGCAAAGTCGGGGACTTCGGAATTTCTAGCCAAGGCGGACAGTTTGGATACCACTAGCTCTGGTAACTTGATCGGCGCTTTCGGTGTCGGATTCTACAGCAGGTGCATATCACTCTGCCTTACCTCTACGGCATACAGAGGGTTAATATCTAACCACCCCATTAGTTTCCTTGTGGCAGATGAAGTCATAGTCGCATCTATTCCGCCAAAATCTTCCAAGCATCCTAACCCTTCACAGAATGTGTTTAGTTCCTCTGTTGATGAAGGTACTTTTGAAGTATATCCTGACCCCCGAGGAAATACTCTCGGACACGGCACGGAAGTTATACTTGAATTGAAGGCTGACGCGAAACAATATTTGGTTACATCCAACTTGATGAAACTCATGTGTGTTCACTTCATGTCTGTGACCCGTATCACTATACTGAAACTTGTTCAAGTAACCAACATTCAGCGTTCTCTACGTCCTTCCCCATCTATCTTTGGAACGAAGTCGAGGAAGAAGTTCTTATAGAGGAGGAGGAAGGAACACCCCAGGACAACACTGAGCCAAAAGTTGACGGAGAAGAGGCTGTGGTTGAGGAAGTGGAGGTGACTGAGCCCACTGTGCCCAAGACAAAGAAGGTTCTAGTCGGCCTGTGGGAGCACATGAACTCTCAGCCCCCTCTTTGGATGCGGTGCGCCCAAGCCTTTTAACCATAAGAGATTATGGATTAAGTTGCTGGACTTTAGGGATCCCAAAACCGTTACGGACGAAGAGTATCAGTTGTTGTACCAGGCCACTTTCAAGGACTTTCAAAAGCCTCTGACATGGACTCACTTTACTGGAGATTCAGGAGATGGTGTTTCCTTTCGTGCACTCATTTACGTCCCCTCCCGTTTGTGAGTCGGAAACTTGAGCACGAAAACTCGATCTCTAATACGCTCTAGACCCAATGACTTCTTCAACCAACTGCCTGATGTATCCGCTAACGACGTGAAGTTATTTGTCAAACACGTATTCATTACGTCCGATCTGGGTGAACATGCTCTCCCTAAGTGGGCTAGTTGGGTAAGGGTCATAGTTGACGGTACGCGCCTACAAGCTTTTCCATGGAGTGAGGTTGAGTCCACGTCTAGCCGAGGATTTGCCTCTAAATGTCTCTCGCGAGACGTTGCAATCCAGCACATTCCTCAAACAGATCAAGAATCTTATCATTCGCCGTCTTCTCCAACTCTTTGGAAAGATTGCCGAAGAAGACCTTGAGAAGTTCCATGAGATCAGCGGAGTGTATAACACCGCCCTCAAACTCGGCGCAGCGGATGATAGCAAGAACCGTGAACGAATCGCCGCTCTGACACGATACACAACCAACCAGAGAGATGTCATCTCTTTTGACGATGTACGTGAATGACGGCGTAAGGCAAAAATTGCATGACTAATCCTCAATACTGTCTGAAGTATGTCGGTAACAAGAAACAAGGCCAGAACCAAATCTTCTATCTCGCTGACATGGGTAAATCTGCCGAGCACCTTGCAGGCAGTGTCTTCGTGGAGAAGCTTCATGCGAGAGGTTATGAAGTCTTCCTGATGAACGAACCCTTGGACGAGATCTTGATACACAGTCTGCAGAATTGGAAGTGAGTTGGGTCATCTATGAGTTCGGGCTAGTTGCAAATACTCGTAGGGGCATTCAATTCCAAGATGTCGCGAAGGCTGGTCTCAAATTTGGAGATGGTACGTATTTATTTTAATGAAAGATTTGGCAAGAGTAAAGTTTTGTTGCAGATTCCGAGGAAGAAGTGGAAAGTATGACAGCTCTAACGGACAAATTTATGCCTTTGATCGACTGGCTTAAGGTTCAGGTCGGCGAGAATGCGAGAGACGGTAGGAGCCCCGCGCTGGAAAACCTGCCGAGCTAACGGAAAGATAGTCGTCATCTCTGATAGGCTTGTGAACAGTCCATGTGCGATTGTGGCGGATAGTTTTGGCTTCACGGCCAACGTGCAAAAGTTGATGAGTGCCACAAATAGAGGTGCCAAGAATGACGCCATGCAAGAGATGATGAAGAAGCAGAAAGTGCTAGAGATTAACCCTCGGTCGCCTCTGATCGAGGGGTTACTCCACGGAGTTGAACTGCTGGACGTAGATGGTGTTGAGAAGGACGAGGCTCTGAGCGCCGAGCTTGAGGAAGTTGCCGCGATTCTCATTGACGGTGCATTGGTCCGCTCTGGCTTTGAGGTTGCGGACTCCAATCTGTAGGTGTTCAGCCGATGACGCGCCATGCCGCCGAATGACGAAACGTGACTTAGGTTTCTGACTCGGGTGGACCGTGTCCTGAGACGGTCGCTAGGTGTGTCAGAGACTGCACCAACAGACACGACGGTGAAACCAGCACCGCCTGTTGATCCAACGGTCTCTGAGGAGATTCTGAGACATCAGGAAGACGCGGAGACGTGGGATGCATTCGTAAACGATGAGCTCCAGCTGGAGGTAGAAGAGGTTGACGAGGACGGGAACGTAGTCGTTGCACACGACGAATTGTGATGTAGGCTCTATACCAAGTAGCTGAACGTGGTTTAAGTTGAAATCACGACAAGCATAAAGTTACTACTACTACTACCATCACCACTACCACTATCATTCATACAATTCGAGGCATCAAACGGGCAGTCGTCCCCCCTTGCTGCCAGCAGTGTTACTTCCAGGCCAACCATGCCACCACCACCAGCCAAACCTGCCGCGTTTTCTCGTCTTCAGCTCGCAGCAGCCCTACTCGGTGAGTGCTCTGCCTCGTCCTGCCAGACGGGTACCGCATTTCGAATCATTTAACCACCTCCACACTACGTACAGAATACGATAACGACCCAGACAATCCCGACCTACCCTACCGCTCCGCCCATGAGAGCGCCATCTTTGCTCACCTCCGTCGCAATGTTCCCCTGAACAAGTCCCGCAGAAGCACGGACTACCTCGGAGTCCAAGTCCCAAGCGAGGTCGGTAGCGATCCCCCGAACAGAAAGTCAAGGGCCTCCATAGGTGCCCTCCGCAATCCTTTCGGAAATGCCGATGACGGGGACGAGTCAGCTGACGAAGGGGGTGTGGAAGTTGACCTTACTTCATGGGGGCTTGAGGCTTTCATGGAAAAGAACAAGGGAAAGGGAAAGGGAAAGGGGAGGGCAAAATCAGAGATACTCCCCAATCCACACGTTAGCAGCCCAGTGCGCGCTGCGCACAGTGTCGCTGGTGACACTCCCTACAGCAGGAAGATACGCTCCTTGAGTGTTGGGGCCTTGAACGACTTCGGCGCAGGTGGTGCATTTTTGGACGCTAATACCGGACCCGACAGTCTTGGGCGCGTGCGATCCACGGTGGACGTCGACCAGTCACAATTACTACAATCACTGCAACGGCGTCGTGCTTCAGTGCATGCCCTCATCGAAACTCTCCCTGTCCAGCCACCGCTCCATTCCGTCCCGTTTCCTTCGGTTTCTGTTTCAGGACGGTCGTCCCCTGGTCCGGAGGAAATTTTGAGGCCAGGGTCTCGTTCATCTCGCTTAGATTTGCAGACCGCTCATGCACGCACGCAATCAGACACAAGCTTTGGTTCCAAGGCTTTGCTCAACGACGTTCCTAACAATGAAAATGCCAACCCGTTCACCGTTCAACCACCTTCTCCAGACCGCGCTTCTCGCTTCGACCCGAAGGCGAATCGAGGTCGGACTATGTCGAATGGATCGATGGGTACCATGGCATCAAAGAACGTGCTAGCAGATGACAATGTTTTCTCCGTCCGCCCGCCTTCTCCCTCCCGCTCCTCTCGCTTTGATCCCAAGATGCACGATCGGACCTTGTCTATTAATTCCATGGGAACACGTATGCTTCTTGAGAACGAGGTTGATTCCGAGTCGCGACGTGACCGACCACTCTCCACGTTAGAGTTACTCCGGCCGAAGGTCCTGGTCATGCCAAGTCCCTTGCAGAGCACTGTCCCTGCCGAACCACCTCAATCTACTCTAGGATCGCATAACAGCCTCCATCCTGATGGCCCTGTGGCTGCCCGATCTTCCCGCCTGTCTGTACCTGTTGCCTCCAATTCCTTTACTCCAAACCCTCGTGCCAGTCTTTCATTGTCCCAGCTTGCTTTTCGAAACACGCTGGTCGTTGGTGGACAGAGGGATATTGCCTACTCGGATATCGATCGTCATTTTCCTCGGGCTCTCAAAGATGGAGAACAAGCTCTCTTTGAGATGGAAGAGGAAGAGTCACCGGTACCTTCCACTGTCCCCTTGCCTCCCGTGCCGCTGCCAATGGAGTTGGAGATCAGACGACCTGCTGGCAAATTATATGGTCGAAGCTTAATCGATAATCTTGAACACCGAAAATTGGAGATGAAACAGAGGGCTCGGTATGCCTGACACTTCTACTTCTCCTTCCTGGAGTTGACCACTTTTCTTTTCGCTGTAGTACATTTCAGGGTGATAACCAACCTTCTATGATGGTCCGCGGACAGATCAGACGTTCAAGCACTCTAATTGATCCATATTTACTTGGTCCCCCACCAAATTCGCAGGGCCCCGGAAATAGAAACTCAACATTTACGAGACGAGGCTCTGTAGCGGGACCACTCCTCGACGCAAATGGCGAAAAACCCCCTATCATCGGTGCTTCATCTTCTACGGGGGATCTTCCACAAAGTCGCTCCGTCTTTGGTGTAGACACATTACGGGATCGCGAGTTGCAGAAGCTCAAAAAATTTGAGGTCCAGGAACGGGCCGAAGCGGAGGAACACAGGAAATGTGAGCAGCAGGGTGTGGAGCGACGTCAGCGGAAGAAGGGTAAATCCAAGCTACGAGAATCCCAATCAACGCCACCACAGCCAGACACGAGACCTGAGGACATCTTGGAGGCTCGCGTTTCATTCGGACCGCTTCCGGCTATTCAGAAGCCTATTCTCAAGCGTGTGCCAACAGCAGGCGATGGTATACCAAGTGAAAGTGAAACCGACGACGATGACGTTCCTTTGGGACAGTCTCTTGGCCGTTTTGCGGACAAAGTCGCTGATAATTGGGTAGCTGGATCGTCTGACGAGGATGAAGGACCGAGACACGTAACCAGTAATGGACCTCGCCACATCTGGTCTTCCGCCCCGCCATCAGAGCCACAGCCAAATCAGCCTGAAGAACAAGACAGTGAAGACGATCTTCCATTGACTGCGGCTGCCGAGCGGATTGCCAGACGAGCGACGCGAATACCACCTCTCAGACTCTTGGATGATGATGATACAGATGAAGATATACCTCTCGCAGCGGTACTCAGTGAATCGAAGATATCACATGGACGACCAAAGCTACCCCTGCCAAACTTCAGCTTTGACAACCTCTCTGGCGAACACCCGTCGGCGGACGATGGCGACGACGAGCAACCCCTCGGTCTGCACGCCTCCCGGCTTCCTGCAATGAGTTCTCATACTTCTCTCCCATTCATGGGTGATGGCGTTGTGGATGAAGACGACGACAAACCACTTGCCTTCCACCCCGAGCAACAGCGCAGGACAGAGTACCAGATGCTCGCTCAATTACGGCAACAACAGCAACAGCAGCAACAAATGATGATGCAAGCACATATGCACAACAACTTCTACTTTGGCTCCACTGCGATGATGGGTTCTGGATTTTTCGGGCAGCCCATCAACGTGGGCATGAGTGTTCCCCCTTTGATGGGCATACCTATGCCTCCATCGCCTCCTCCGGTGCACGATGCCGCCAAGTTTGGGCGCGTGGACAGATGGCGTCACGATGTCGCTGTCGAGGGCGAACCATAGACTCGGTATTTTATTAGTCACCCTGGAAAGTCAGAAGAAACTGGACACTTAGCATCATTTATTTATCATTTCTTTCCTTCGTTTCGTTTTCTTCCTAGAGTCTTACCAACTGTTCTGGTGCTCACGCTCCTTCTGACATGCCTTGTCTTCAAATTAGGAAAACAACATTAGGAATAAGTCACTCCTCGAATGTCCCTTGCATACAGAAATACATCGAGATACATCGAGATAAAACGTCCGGGTAAATCTACTCGACAGATACCGTGAAACAATGCGACATGAATCCGTGAATGAAGGTGGCCATTAACTTGTTGCAAAAGGTTATAATACGATGCATGGGTGAGAACCGAAGGGAAAGGCGCGCGGAGGATCAGCTTGCGAACGACGAAGCACGAATCGACAGCAAAGGTTGAATCAAGGGAAAGGAGAGATCGTTCAACTGTCGATCTCAGTCCCATCAGGACTGTGGTCAGTATGCGAATATATGAACAGAGAACGGAAGGGAGAAGAAACCAAGTGATCATGATGGGTTCGTAATCCATAATCTGCGCTTTGGGACTGTGACAATGGAAACCTCTCGTCTGCCCATTTCCTCCTCTATCCGCCGTTGTCTAGTGTCTTCATCGATATCGTCATCGTCGTCATCCGTCTCGACAGAACGGGGGCCTTGACTTGTGGAGACGTCGTCGTGGCCTGCTGCGCGGTAGAGTGGTTGGTGCAAATATGGTCCGCGAATGTCACTCGGGAATGGGTATTGATCTGTACCCGCCATGGAGAGCGGTCGAGAAGCTGGCGTACCAGGGGAAGCAGCAGGTTGAGGGGAGGAGCCGCGAATGCGCACTGCCAGAGCAGTCAAAAGTGATTTTCGGGGACGTCCATGCCAGGCGAGCGCAAAGAGCGATATGTAAAACATGGAGGTCCAAAGGAGGAATACAGCAAACAGTGACCTAGGGGCACGATACCAAAGAGAGACGAGGGATAGGACGCAAAGTGCGAAGACAACCAAGTGGAAGGAAATGCGAATCGAGAGCTCGAAGGGCGATGGGACCTCATAGGTCGCACGGGGAAACACAGGCGCTGGCACCAATGCGCGAGTGCTAAGCATATCTGCTGTATTGGGAGTCGAGCCACTCGAAAGCCCTTGCGTTCTACCATGGCGGACAACGTAATCGAGTTCGTTCTGTTCATTTGATGGTCATGGTTCATACAGACATTCAATGAAAGGAAGACAGAGAAACAACGTGAAGTCAGTATCTCACGAGGCGACATGAAAGATCGTGCATACCACTGCGTTTAGACTGCGCCGCCGGTCGAGCCAATCGACATCGCCCAGGCTGCGGGGCACGACTGGCACACGCTGGTAAATTTCGATATTTGGATATGCGAGACCATTAATGCTAGCCCTACGGATGCGTGCAGGACGGTTGACTACCTCAAAGGCTCGCTGAGGTCCAGCAGAATGCATTGATTCGCTATCAATCGAGACCCTTCCTTCCCGGCTCCGACCACCAAGCCAAAAGCTGGAGCCACCCCATGAATGTAGCCGTGCTCGTGGTGAGGCAGGAGGGGAAGGTGGGTATTGGGTCTGTTGTGGAGCAGGACTAGATGCCAACTTCTCTGCGGTGTCCACCGAATTGGCACGAGATGCAACGGCCTCTGAACGATCGACAACTTCTTTTTGAGGGCGAAACTGTGCCGATCGAAAGAATGAAAGAAGGCAGAGTAAAGGTACGACGATATATAGTGCAACGACAAGTATCAGCCCGGCTATACCATGTCCCGTCCGCAGAATGAGACTCGATGCACTACGTTTTGTTGTGACCACCGTGGACCGAATGGAAGTGAATGATATAACCAGACCCGCGATCCCCAAACCATATGCCAAGATAGCAATCATGGACGCGGAATAGACAAGAGGCGTTTTACAGTTCATCGGATGCGTGGCCTTTGCTGGTGGAAGCGCTAGTCGCGCGAGGAGGATCGCAGGGAGAAGGAGGGCGATGGAAAGGGGAGCTACAAGCTTGTGTGCAAAGGAGACATCACAGAAGTCAAACGACAAGGGAGCGGGGGTGGAGGTGGCCACGGAAGTGGATGTAGGTGCACTCGCAGAGGAAGTCATGGTTGAAGTCGACTGAAGTTGGGACGCGCACTGAGTGATGTATTGAACGGTGACACCTGTACCGTTTGCATCGATGCCCGTTGCCAGCTTCCCAGTGGGGCCGCCCCAGGAAGAATTAGAGGCAGTAATGACACCGTTGTAGGCCCTGAGGATCCAAACTTCGTTGAGGTATGTGCCATCTTCATCTTGACCACCGAAGACGATCGTATCTGTGGCACCCTTTCGATTGCTGCCGACTAGTGCTTTATTGAACGAATAGGCAGCCGCGCCTTCGCGAGGGGAAGGGAATGCAGGAATGCCAGATGTTCCTGGGTCACCTGCAGGAATGACTCTGCTCCAGGACCCAGTCTCGGTGTCCAAAACGGCTACCTCACCGCGTTGAAGGCCCCCCTGATCATTCCAGTAGGAGGAATTGAATGTACCGAGGACGAGAAAAACCTGGGAAGTAAAGGAGGACGAGGCTGCGGAGGGATTGAAGACCAATACACCACCGTACCTGGGGACGGGACAGGGAGGAGGAGTTATTTCAGAAGGAGAAGGACCTGCATTGACAACGTAGGAGTTGGTGCCAGCACAAGTGCTGTTGGAGTCGGCAGTGGTATTGCAACCGCTGATGGAGACGATGGTAGTTCCCAGGACGGCCGAAGCTTGGTTGACGCTGGAACCAGGGGTATTGCCAACAGTTTGACTGGACCAACTGCCAAAAGTTTGATTTGCTGCGAGATTTGAAGAGAGTGTGCCAGTGATTTTGAACTGCCAAACCTCATCGATGGGAAACATTGAGTGACCATCGGTACCACCTGACATGTAGAATGTGGTGTTTGCGGAAGCGGTGTCGGCGGAGGTACGAAAATCTCGGCCACCTGAGGCGCTCCATCGGGCAGGAGGTGTACCCGGGGAGACGGTGACCTGAGACCAGAACTGGTTGATGTAGTCGTATTCCTGGTGGGATGTGAGCATAAAAGGGAAAGTGTGTACAAGGGAGAGAGATGAAGACAAACCCAAACATCGGTCAATGGTTGGGCATCGATGCCCTTTCCACCGAGAAGAAGATGAGCCTGGCGACTGCAGAGGGAGATGAGAGGGATGAAAAGGGAGAGGGACGGGGGACGGACTAGCTGGAGGAAAAGTCATCGCCACTGAGTGCCATGGACCTAGCGGGAGGGAGAGTCATGGGCAGATTTGCCTGGGGTTCTGGCAGGGACCAAGAGACGGAGTCCAAGTTGATGCTGCAGGGAGACGATGAGCTTGTGAGAGAAAGGAGGAAGACGAACAGACAGGAATGTCTGAGAAGTGGGTATGCCGCTGGAAGATTCGCCGCCAAAGAGGATGAGGGTGCGTGTGTTGTCGTCGTAGCCGATGGAAGGATACTTGAGCGGGGGTGCGGAGGTACCTTGGATGAGGCCGGTGATGTTGAGCCACTGAAGGGGAGGAACAGGCATGTTGGCCTGTGAGGATACGGGGGGGAGGAGGAGGTGGAGGTGGAGGAGGAGGAGGAGGGCCATGGCGGGCGGGGGGAGAGCCATGGAGCTCAGTGCGCTCGGAGAGAGCGGGCTCGTGCGAAGACAGTATGGAGGACGGCGACGCACCTTCTCTCGCCGATTTCCTAATTCGGACATTCATCCGGGCGGAGATGCCGATGCCGACGATGCCGGTTGCATTCATTGTTCTGCCGAGCGAATAAAACATTATAATAAATTAAATTGTTTCACGTGACAATTTTCCATTTTTGGTCGACGCGCCAACGGTCAGACACTCAAAACAGATCGCCCGCTCACTCACACACGTATATGTTCCCCTCGCCAGTGAAACGTATCCTAACAGACGACGAGCGTGCGACGAGACTCGCTTCGCAGTTTCAAACAGGCGATTCGTCAGTTACCTGCAACTTGCTTTCAATCCTATCATCTATTAAACCTTGCCATAGTACGTCCGTTGCAGATTTAGCTGCCAGCATTCGCGCCGCCGCCATGCGCGCCCGAAAGAGTTTGTTTCATCTCTCCACGTATTCCCCGCCCCCAATGCGGCTTACTTTGACACCCTTTTCAACGTGTCTTTTTAGCCGTCACTGAAGGATATCTGAGTTCACCGCCTTCCTCACCCTTGAAACAGGCACCTGTCTCCCTAACCGGCACTGCTGGTTACCCACACACCGCGCGTGAACACAATCGCCAGGTATTCTCATCGTTATCCGGCACTCATTCCCCCCTCCCCTCCCCTTCCAAGCGTAAACGCTCGCACCCCGATTCTCATGACGATGACGAAAAGTCGATCACGCCGTTCCCCTTTACTCCCCAATCTCATGATCGAGGAGGCTTGGCGGTGGAACTGAGTGGCGATGACATGCAAGTGGACAGGCCTATGAAACCCATGCGGCGATCTGGACGGATCAGGGAGCTGTCACCTCTTCCACCAACCCGCTCCTTGTCCTCTTGTGAAACGGAAATGAATTCGCATCAATGCGAAGAAAAGTTCAACTAGCATGCGCTCTACACAGCTCCCCTCGCTCGCGTCGGTCGCTGACAATGGACGACTGTGAACCACCCGGTCCGCATCCGTCACCTTAGCTAAGTCTTCTGGACCCTCCTTCATCACACACAGCTTCCAGTTTCGATGCAGTGTCTGTCTGTCTGTCTCGAAATCGGCAACCTGACTCTTTTGTACAGGCCCGTCGGATATCAAGTGCATGGAGTTGTAGAACTCGCCAATTTGTTGTAGTTCTTGCTTCGAAATAATGGTCATACACCTGTCAACTTACCTGTGAACCAACGAGCTCGCACGGCCTCTGAGACCCGGCCGCAAATCCGTGCCCTTGTGGAGTTGACAAAGTCGACCATAATGCAAAGTGCGCTAAATGGGTCCGTTCCTTCAATGCGTCAACCGTTCCTCACGTCGTTTTGAAGGAAGGGTGCCTTGTGGTCTTTCGTTCTGCGTACGTAAGATATTTCGGTTGGCGTTCAATCGATATGGCCTCGGACCCACCTACCTATCGCATTCGTCTGACGCGGTTCTGTCCCATCCACTTTCCCACATTCGGTTTATGCTCTTTTTCAGGTAAAAGGCTCGGCTTGCGCCATAGCCCGCGAGCATCGAGACCAAACGCCCGATGAAAACAATTTCAGATCTCCGACCAAATGCATGTTTCGTTCACTGGGAAAATTCGATTTAGTGCTGATCGCGTAGTATATCTATGTGCACAATCTCCACCGGAAGATAGGTTCCTTTCGTTCCTTTAAATCCCCTCTTCCGTTCAAACGACATCCGAACATCGTTTCACCTTCCCCTGTCCTCCCCGCCATCCTCCATGGCCTCACCACCATCTCCGCCACCCGTTGGAGTCGAAGAACGTTTTGACAAAGCTAAAAAGCACCTCTGGCAAGTGATAACACTCTATCCTTCACTCTCGGCGGGACCGCCGCGAAATGTGTGCGACGCGCAACAACGGTGCCTCCTGCGTTTCAAAAGGCGCGAGCTCCGTCGCTTTTGCGCTTTCGCTTATTGCTGCGTTGCGCTTATGCTGACGCCACACGTCTTCGCTACTGGGTGGCTTATAATTCGATGTTCGTACAGGGCCTCTGTATCCCCGTCTCACGAAGAGAATCAAACAGACCGTCTGGTCGGGCGGCGAGAACCTACAGCGAAATCACCATCTTCGGAATACATCAGGATGCGTTCGATCCACTCAGCCACGCCTGACGGTCCTCGATCTCCTCAATTAACGCAAAAGTCGCAGGCCCCGGAATACACCCTTAGGGCGCCATCAAAGTTCGTCATTCTTTTTTTTTTGTTTTCCTGCAAGGTGGATCATTGATCGGAATGACTGATATTTCTTGTGAACAGCAGGCCACAACATGTCTTGCCGTCTTTCGCTCGTGAAGGATTCAATTTCGATCACGACCGTCGATTACCCCCTCCACGGTCTTGGAACACGACAGAACACCCCAGAGACAGACAAACCTCTAGGTATATTCTGCTTTCATGTGATTGACCTCAAGCTCACTCGGACATGGTTGCAAAGAAGCCGCATCGCCTCGACATCCCTCACAGAGCCGCGGGCTAATGAGAGCCTGCAGCAACGACCTGTTTCACTTTCGGTCTTTAATTCACCTACTGCGACCTACATGTGGCCGGGTTTTCAGGCTGCATCACAAATGAGCCACCCTCCCATCATTTACGTCAACTATGACAATAGAGAGCCCATGCGGTCGACGTCAACCAGCTCTGCATTGAGCGTACATGATTCACCTGTCCTTTCGTGCGTTCTTTGCTGCTGGTGCAAGTGAGGTTGTTCATCGACGTCCATCAGTTCTCCGGCATTAACGCACTATGATCGCTCTGCCACCAACATGCTTCCTAAGAAGCGGCGTAGTACATCGCCCGAGGGGCGGTATGTTGGCCTCTTTGTCTCTCTGAATGGCACAGTAATCTTATCGTGTCCAGCGCATCATCTTTCCGGAGTAATTCTTCTCGAAATATATTGGAATCGATGAGGTATGTTTGCCGTCCTGGCTGTGTTGGCGTGCTCAGTTGTCCCCAGTCGGGCGCAGTTGTCAGACAGGGAGCGTTACCCGCAGTCCGTGCAAGGCCCCCAGCAACAACCCAGACAACCTCACCTTCAGTCTATTCGTCCATTGACCGCTACTCTGGGCCGTGCCGGGTCTGTGAACAATTATTCCCTCACGTCCTCTGAAGACGACCAACTAAGGACATCGCGTGAGGCTAGCCCCCAGATTAGTGAAGCTAGTGAAGGGGAGACTGTAACCCGGCCTACCACGCGGCGCCAGTCACCCCGCGCTGATGCAGATGCTTGGGAGCGGTATGCAAAGCCGACGCTGTCTCCCGATGGCACCACCAGAAGATGGCAATGTACGTGGCCGACGCCAGAAGATCGGAAGAAACCCACATGCGAATACACATCGAAGAAGCAACTCGTTAAACGCCATGTCGAGACCACACATTTACGGTACAAGTTAGTGCAACGTATTTGTGAGAGGCGATTTCTCATTCCCTTCTAGGCCCTTTGTCTGTGAAGTATGTAAAAAAGGTTTTCCACAAAAGACCTCTCTAGATACCCATATGCATGGCCAGTGCGTATTGATGCATTCGAGGGTCGAGTTAGCCTCACCAGTAGCCTTGCTAGCACCGGCTCGACTCCTCACGTATGTCGCTATGGGTGCGGGATGGCGTTCAAAGATCCCGCACGGAGGCATCGTCATATGGTAGAAGAGCATGGATATATCCCGAGGCAGTCTAAAAAGAAGCACAAGGCCGTTCCACCGCCCCAAGGGGACAGCACCGCCGATCCGGTGCGTCCGTTTACTTTCATAAGTGGCTCGGACGAGTAGATCATTCGACTTTGGACCAACATCTATTTCTCTGGTCGCGCGATTTGATATGTATTGTGACAGACTCGTATGTATCTCTAAGTGTTCGTCAACGCCATTTGGCAGGTGCAGCATATAGTAATCTATGTATGGGGAGTGAACCAAACATACCCCTATTTTAGAACGTTGAATATATCACGCTTGTAGCCTTTTGGTGACGGAGAGAACAAACTTGACTTCTACTTCGGTAGCGTTACGAAGGCAGGATGACCTTGGGGTCATCAAGCAACTGTCGTACTTGGCAAGACGAATGTACTGGGCGGTGTTTATGCCGTAAATGAATGATGCTCTCTCGCGGACCGGCTGTCGGGGTGTCGCTCGCCATGTGCGATGAAACAGATGGAAGTGGAGAACCGACAGGCCAACCGCCAGCATGTCTCGCTACGCGGAGCCTTTCGGAATTACCTGACACATGGCCATCAAACGTCAGGAGAGACGGTGAAAGAGGGCGTATTAGCGGCAGGAAAGATCGTTGCCAACAATGAGCTAGGACATTGCGAGCCCTTGTTCCAAGAATGACAGCCGACGTCAGTCCACATTGCATCAGTCGTGATGCTGCGACGGATCCCGAAATGAGCTGTCAGGAGAAAGGAAAAGTTTTTTTTTTTTTTTTTTTTTTTTTCACGATGCCAGCGGTGTCACCTTGTTTCTTTGGAGCATATGCGGTTAGGCTTACGCTTAATGGCGACTCTTGGCGTGATGAGCCTTCTCCTGGCAGATGGATGAACTACCGAACCTTCCTTTTTGGGAGTTGTGGGCACAGCCATGTTGGGCGGGTGCGGATTGGCAGCTCGGCATGCCGGCAAAGTCGAACAATGCCTTCCAAGTCTGTCCCGCCGCTCGGGAGCCTCGCAATCCAAGCCCCGTCGCTCTCGCCACAGCTGGTACACGTCTCGCCGGCGACATGCCACAACCTCAGTCTGTTCAAAGGTGAGTCTCATTCATGCTTTGTGGGTTGAACTTGTGTCTCATCCCCCAAAGACCTTCTCAGGGAATACCGCAGACTCGACGACACCATCACGATGCGGTTGAATCGCTCAAACGCACAGTTCCGCGATCGAGATCGCGAAGGGATTGGTGGAAGAGGTAGCATACAGGATCGAGCCTGCGCGCATATATGGAGGGAACTCGTTGGTGAGTTGTTCGTGTTCATTTCTCTTTGCGAGGGTGGCTGGTCATCTTATGACCACGACAGAGAACTGGAAGCGGAGAACGGAAATTGTGGATTATTGCGTGAACGTTGTGGATCAGTCCATCACCGAGAAGCACAAGATACTCGATGGACTCGAAGGCGATGCCAACGCTAAGAGGAAGACACAAGCTGAGCTGTTTGCCGACGAGGTGAAGGTAAGAAGCAATTTCATTACCGTCAATAACTGCCGCTGATGGCCTGTCGTTCAGAGAAATCAGGTGCACAATGAATTGTCGGTTGAAAAGATAATACGAAAGCGATCCCTCGAGGGTCAGCTACACCCCTGATCCTACGGATTTACTGCTGACACGCATATCACAGCCTTTCAATTTCGATGTCGATACTTCACACTCCCAGTGAACGATCCTGAAGCTAGAGAGTGGTGGGATGCTGCCCAGTCACAGGAAGCATCATAGGGCCTCTCTCCTCGTTGCTTTCATTCTACACCGACGCCGTCAATCATGAGCATGCGTATCATTCGAATCGCATACGTATTTTTCTCGTCAAGTAGAGTCTTGCAGTTAGTTGTATTGTCGAAAGCCCATACTTACGTAATAACGGCGCTATCGAATGCCTGATCAAGGCAACTTGGGCTTGAAACCACACCGTGATGACGATGCTAACCGCCGTTGCATTTCTCAGCCTGTGTGCGTCGACGCACGCAGTTGTACACCCATTGATGATGCAGGATACCTCGCAGATCGTCCTCGCCGAAGCTGTCAAGGTTCCAGTTGTCCTGGGCGTAATGTCTCGCTGTCCAGACGCCATGCTTTGCGAGGCTGTCTGGGACCGCGTGCTCCAGAGGGTCGGCGACAAAGTGGACATCTCTCTTTCTTTCATAGCAACGTATGTTCTCCCCTATGTCACTCGCCAGGGCTCTTCACATTAATACGTCCAAGGCCAAATCCGTCAGACTCCGTTTATGGGGTAGCGTGCATGCACGGCTTGGAGGAATGTGCTGGCAATGTGCAACAGTTATGCGCCGCCAAATATCACCCAACTTCGGAGTGGTGGCAATTCGTTCAATGCCAGAACTTTCATGGCCGTGATCAGATCGGACTGCCTGAAACAGCTGCGAGCTGCGCTGCGACTGCTGGGTTTGACTGGAAGACGGATCAAGCGAAACTCTGTGCCGGCCAAGACGGACAGGGGGAAGAGGGCGTCAAGCTACTTCAGGAGAGCGTTCAGAACACTACGAGAATGGGCATCAAGTAAGCATCGCCGCTTTGGCGCTGGTAGCCAGAACTGAAGCTTCTAGCGTAGGAAAAGCTGCACGATCATAATAAATGGCAGACCGGTCTGTATTCGTGACAGCATTTGGTACGAATGCGAGGTGCGTGAATGCTGAACTGCCAACGGAGATAATCCTCACATCAAACGTAGGGTGGACACATGCCCGCCGACTTCATCAGGCAAATCAACGAGGAATACAGCCGTCTGAACGGTGTTGATTAGGGTCGAAGCATACGCGTTGAGCTCAGCTTGCTAGACGAAGCGAAATGTCCCTCATGTAGGGGCCATGCTGGTCCACCATGTACATGATTAGCCACCAAGAATTAGTTCATACACGATCACCACTAGGTTTAATCCTATCAAAGGAACTTGTTTACATGAGTACTCGGTGTATTTTTGCATGCATGCTTGAACACGCTTACTGCGCATGAGTGTCCGCACGGCACTGATGAGGCTTATTATGCGGACTTTGACGCCGACGTCCTGCTGTGCATAGCCATAGCCGGACTGGTCATAGGATTGTTGAAAACCAGCGTTGGAGTTGACGGGTTGTGTCGAAGCCCAACCAACTACAAAATGGGATAAGTTGGGCGAGCAAAGGAGATGGAGAGAACACACTCCGTGCAAGGAACCGGTCCTCGCTGAGCACCGCGACTGCATTAATCAAGAGAAGGGCAACATATAGAATGGTGCCTATGGTGAGCATCGTCGTGCTCGGCGTTGAACGTTGAAACTGGAAAAGGGCCGCAATTGGAGGCCCAGGACAAACGCGTATGTGACCACTCGCGTGACTCTCTACAAAAAGCGTGACACGACCTTTTCTTGCACGATGCATGTACTCAGGTCGGGACTCGGTCGTCGTCTCGTGGACAATCATGTTGGTCGCACTCCCCACTCGTACTCGAGTCGCCGAGCGTAGGTCACACCGCACTTTTCAGTACCTTATGCTTGTCCTGATCCCACACCAGCTATTGGAACCCCATGCAATGGATTCAAGAAAAGTTCGCGCCAGCACCAAAGAAAACATCAGAACGTGTGGTCAAGCATCTGGATGCAACGCCCGCGCAAGACCAGATATTCCAGGACGCGTCTGTAGCCGGTGCAGCAGCAGGAGAATCTGTGTCCAAGACAAAACCGCAAACGCGGGTATTGAAGCGACCCAAACAACCCGCCCACGAGGTACATCTTGCATCCAATCGTAAATGACAGCCGTTGAGAAGTCCCCCCTTGGATCTTAGCACAAATACTCCACAGCGAACTTTAAGATTTCACATAGGAAGCTCAACATGCTTGGGAGACAAATATCTGGGAAGCCCATCGATCATGCAATAATGCAGATGCAGTTCAGCGAGAAGCGCGCCAGCAGCCGTATCAAGAGCATGCTGGCGACCGCGAAGCTTCATGCTAGCGTGTACAAGAACATGGATCCTTCCAAATTGATCGTCTGTGAGTGCATCAACTTGTCCGGCATTCAAACAGTTTGACCCGCAATTCATGCTAACACGCGCATCTGCACAGCCGAGGCATGGGTGACCAAGGGCCCGAAGCAACTCAAACGCCTTGAACCCCGCGGACGAGGAAAATTTGGCATACGCGTGCACCCAGATTCCCGGCTGAATGTGATACTGCGACCGGGAAGGATGTTTGAGCAGCTTCAGGAGGAGAAACGTAAGATGCGGTTGAAGAGGATAGTATCAGCTGGCATTGTTCGCGAGGACGTTCCCCTGCGTAATCCAGCGTCGGTGTGGCAATGGTAGTACGTATACTTGGTGTTTGGTATTGCAATGTCACAGCCACTGCTGCACCTCGCTCTGACCAGAACTACCACACAATGCTGCGGTGCTGGCAAACACTTTCGTTGCTCCTCGTGAGCTCACTGTTTCCTTCCTTTTCCTTGGCTGGCCCAGCATTCGAAAATACGGCGGTAGTACGCACGATCGAACTCGGTGGCTCTCTTGTGCACGTCAGCACCACATATGCTGTCAAGGCACTCGAGCCGGGTCAAACTGTATACCACATCGCCTTTGGAAAGGACGAGAGAGAAAAAACGAGCTGGATGGAAGCCAAGGTCAAAGGCCAAGTACACCCGCTCGACATTGCTGACCTGGGCGAACATGAGACACGGTGCGTCCATGCTCACACACATACTTTACAGAGTTTGACACCAATCCGTCCCAAGCGATGTCTATCTCTTTGCTGTGACATTGCCCAAGAAGCTCGCTGTCAATGGAACTATCAATCTCGTTTTCGAGACTGTCCAAACGCACAAAACGCGTCCCTACCCAGTGTATGCTGCACAAACAGACCCCCAACTCCTGAAATATGACACGGACCTGTTCGTTCTGAGCCCTTACACGACACTCGTCCAACGCACCAAAGTTAGGTTTGTCCGATTCGTCCGTGTTCTTGTCGTGCAGAATTAGATAATCTTACAGGTCTTCTTCCCCAAATATACCCTCTTATTCTACTCCTGAGGGGGTGGATGAATTCGTCGGAGATGGCTCGGTCACCAAATCTGGAGCCACTATCACATACGGGCCTTACCATAATGTGGCACGCTCTACGAGCAACGAGTTCCTTTCCAAGTACCAGCAACCGGTCTCTGTGCATTATAATCACGATCATCCTGTTCTCGAAGTGACGAGGCTCCATCGTACGGCGGAACTCAGCCATTGGGGATCCAACCTTAATATCGAAGACAAGATTGACCTCCACAATGCTGGTCCTATGTGAGTGTACGCATGTCTTATCATTCACCGATCGTTGATTGCTGCGAAACGTGATTAGCCTCAGGGGGCACTTTTCTCGTCTGGAATACCAGAGCCAAAACTTTTTTGGTCGCGTTTCTGCGCACATACTGAGCGGTTTGACTCTGCATCTCCCCCCAGGCGTGACTAACGCGTACTTTTATGATTTGAATGGGAACGTGTCCACTTCTAACCTGCGTCGAACACCTTCCGTGCCCAAGGGTAGCAAGGCCATTCAACATAGCATCCTCGAAATGCGTCCGAGGTACCCACTCTTGGGTGGATGGAACTATTCATTTACCCTTGGCTTCGATACACCACTTCAAGACTCGGTTAGCTGGGATGCGGCGAATTGGAGACATATCGTTGGTGTCCCCGTCATGACGCACATCCCTGGATCAGTGGTAGATGAGGCTGAGATTGAGATTATTCTGCCCGAGGGAGCGATGTGAGTATTCTGACTTTATGGAGGATGCTGGGAGAGGCTCAATGCAGATTTTACAGTGACATTGACGTCGTGACGCCTTTCCCTGCGTTGTCGAGTGCGATTTCGACACATGTGAGCTACCTCGACACGACCGGGCGCCCGGCCGTTTCGTTAACATACAAGGACTTGACTGACAAGCATACCGCCACGATATATGTACGTGTAGTTTTTCTATGCTGTCAGATGTGATTTTTGACCATCTGGAGTAGGTCTCGTACAAGGTACCGCTGTCTGCACATTTGAAGAAGCCGATTGCGGTTGGAGCTGCGTTCATGTCGTTGTTCATGATTGGACTGGTAGCCAGACGGGTCGATCTGAGACTGCACAAGGCGTGATGCTACAGCTAGTACAATGTTTACGTCGAGACTTTTTAGATTGGATGTTGTCACCCACGGTCCTTTTTAATGCTCGTACCCAGACGCGTTCCGAGCGTGCTTCGTTTCGTCCGTGCGTTTGCGACTCCCCACCGTCCCCCATCTCGCCCCAGAAAACTTCTCCGCCCGTATGACCTCGCCTTGCAGCTCAAGCAACTCTCAGCGGACGGAAACGTCGACGCCGCCGCTCAACGCCTTCGTTCTGTGCCCAGAGATGCCCAGAATGTCCCTGCCTGGAACACCATGCTCTCC
The DNA here is from genome assembly GCA_038088995.1 of Guyanaporus albipodus. Taxonomy (NCBI): domain Eukaryota; kingdom Fungi; phylum Basidiomycota; class Agaricomycetes; order Boletales; family Boletaceae; genus Guyanaporus; species Guyanaporus albipodus. The sequence goes on from JBBPKA010000205.1 coordinate 35,548, forward strand.
CTTTCCATGTCCCACAAGAAGTTCCAGCTCGCCTACACGCTCTTCGTCGATGTGAGTCTTCCTGTCTTCCCGCTGGCCCCCAACTCAGCACCCTTCCAGATGAAACGCCGCGGTTTCTCTCCCAACACCTCCACCTTCGTTACCATGTTCAAGGGTCTCTCTCAGATAGACGACTGGTCAAACCATCCCAAGCAGCTCGCCAATGTGCACGCCCTGTATCAGTACTACCTCGATTATACGTGCTCTATCAAGCATCACGATCCCACCAACGTCGCACAACTCTCCCTCACCCCTCTTGTCATCTACATATCCATCCTCGGTGCCGCAGGTGACGTTCAAAGGATATTTGATGTCTACTTTGCGATGGACCAAGATGGACCTCACGCGCCAGACAAGTTCATTTTCACATCCATGCTTCGCGCCATCGTCAACTGCCAGCAACGCGAGGGTGTTGTGTGCGACCGCGATGCTGCCGCGTCGGACGCAAAACATGTCTGGTTACAGATTGAAAAAACTATGCAGAAGCGTCCAGAATTTGAGCTCGACTCGCGCCTCATCGCAGCGATCATACACGCCCTCACCCGAGGACGGCCAGCCGACCAGAATCTTGCGTTAGACATCATCGCCAACCACCTCGGCCTCACACGACCTGGCCACTCACAGCCCTTCAAGCTCTCGCCCCATCTCAACCGTTGGACTCTCGACGCTGCCCTTCAAGTCTGCTTTTCCATGCAAAAGTTCAGGCTCTGTGTCCATTTCATGCATCTTGTCATGGACAATCTTGATTTTGATTTGCCCGACGTTCGCTCGCTTGTGGTCAGGCTACATGTTCACAAGCTTCTGCGGGCCCATGCATCTCTTGCTATGCTTGCTTCTCCCCACGAATCCTCTCAAGCCATCGACGTTCTCGAATGGTGCCTGAAGAACGATGCTATATACGACATCCCCGATTTGCGTCCTGACACGCGGACCTACCACCTCGTGCTTGCAACTTGCCTCCGCACCGGGGATTGGGGCGGCGCCATCAAGTCGTTTCAGCTCATGACGGGCATTCAGGCAGATTCTTTCCATGAATCCGAGGACAACGCTCCTCCCAGAGTTCAGAAGCGGCCCGAGGGAAGGAACCTCACGCCAAACGTGGAGACGATGTCCCTCATCATGCGCACTGCCCTGCAGAGCAAAGACAACACCAAGGCTTTACAGGCACTTTGGCTTTCCGAGTATGTTGATATTGATAACCTCCTCCAAGACGTCACCGAACCATATTACCGAGCATCGTTTGCCCGGGCTCTGGCAAATATCATCAACCAATTGTCGGGTGACCGGAGGATTGGACATCGCCGAAGGTGGCTTGCCTCGCTCGAAGTTCGCGCTAACGAGATAATTCGCGTAACTGGACATACCCTCAGATCGGAAAAGTCTATGTTGGGCACCCCGACTACGTTGAGTCGAGAAGACGGCGCGGTCTCATTCGACCTCGCTGCAAGGGGCAGCAAGGCTTGAAGTAATTAAAGGTTTACATACTTATGTTTCACGCGTGTATGTTCTGTGGCCATCACGCACAGAATGTTCACAAACTAGATGAGGCAGGCTATGTATGAATGATTTCCGAAACGACCGCAAGAGTCCAAAGTGCCTATTTAGTAACCTTGCAACCAGAGGCCCAATGACGAGTAAAATAATTGTTCCATACAAGTAATTAGTTGGATTATGCAAACGATTCCGGGCGATCTCCGAATCTCGAAGGGCCATTTTTAAAACCGGGCGTTGGGGGAGCGAAAAGGGTATCCTCCGTCAATGCCATCGAAACCGGCTGGTATGTGTGTGGAATAGTACCAGAGAATTCCGAGTTCCCGGTCCCAGAAAGATTTCCCATCGGCATTGGACTGATTCTTCCAGGAATCTTCCGAGCCCGAACGTTCTTTCCGCGGCGCTTGCAGACCAGGACGATACCCACGACGACAAGCACAATCAACACGAGCGCATTCAATGCCATGACACCGAGGATCGCCGGAAGAATTTTTGAGAGATTCTCTACCGCCATGGCAACATCTGACGACAGTGAGATTGTCGTAGATCCGGACTGAGAGTTTGAAACATTGTAGGTGATATTAGTGTTCGGGGTACCACCTCGAACATTATGAAATTCGATAGAGGCTTGCACAGGGTCAATGAGAGCGAGTATTTGAACGTATGGGTTGCCCATATTCCCCGAGGAGTTAAAGTCGCCAAAATCGTAAAGGGCGTAGACCGAGCGGAGGACATTATCGCCGATCAACCAGTCACTGTGCAAAGTGTTAGAGCAGTGATGATGTGGTACAGATCTGGAGAACGAACAATTGGCCAGCTCCCACGGATATGTCCGAAGGAATAAATGAGCCCATGCAGGTCTTTGGGTCACCCAGAGAAGAAGGGGTGACGTCGAGCGGGTGGATGGGAAAAATCTGGTTGCTTGACAACCCGTTAACGGAGATTGCGTTCAAGAAAATGGGGGAACGCACTCTATTTGGAGAGCCATGTCAATCTCAGCTTCGCATGGGACGACCCACTGGCCAAGGCTGGAGTCATACTCTGCGCCGGAGATACCACCGTAAATGGCTGTACAAGCATCGGAGGGCGCGTAACTTGAGATGTGTGTCCATCAATGTTTCGCATGGCGATAATGAATGAGGGGCTTACGTGTAAGACGTGCCAGTGTCAAGTAAAACAACAGCCTTATTCGGTGGCGCCGCAGGTACTGTGGTAGACACGGCAATTATCTGTGATCCGACGACAAACGAGTCCAAAAGGACGTTCCAACGTGACGGTGCGGTGACAGGCCACGTCGGTATCTTATTTGTACTTGTCACGTTGGCGTACAAGGGGTCCGTTTCGCCAATGGCAAAAGTACCTTGGACGCCGTTCCCATCCGAAGTGCTTTGTAGCGAAAACGCGATGAAATTGGGTTCACTCGGATTATCGTGAAAGAGGTTGTACAGCAACGTCCGTCCGGAAGAGGACCCTGTCTGGTCGATGACTGCATCGATGTGAGAAAGTGAACTGAAGCTAAGACCGAGGACGCCTTCTGCGCCATATGACATTGCTGGGTTCTGAGCTGACGAAGCATTTAGGAATGCCTGTTGGGGTACATTGATTCTGGCCAAATTATTAGCAGAGTATACGTCAGATAACCGGATGGCCGAGGTACCCTGCGAAATCTGTGGAAGCAAACGCTACTGGGCCATGAGCCCAACCAATCCCATACTGTCCGGTATGGGATTAAGAAAGTGCAGGCAGGGTTTTCGGTGCCTGGACTTACTGTGAGGTTTAGACTAGTGGACTTTGCAACACATGAGCGAGAGGTGGGAAGGAGAGACAAGTGTACTGACGCTAGACTCGGCGTCTGGAAGGGGTCCTGAGGTAGGAAATATCCAGAGATCTAAGTGCGGCAAATGAACAGAGAGGACGGCAAGGTGGTGGAAGGTCAAACCTGACGAGCCTGTGTCAAGCTGCACGGGAAACGCTACAAGATTGCAGATGAAAATAGGAATAAAGATGGCGGTAGGAGATCAAGTCTTACATACGCCCCCGATGGTGACCTATGGCGTGGGTGAGCGACAAACGAACTTGACGAGAGTAGGAACGACCAACGTTGGCGATGTAAATCAAGTCGTGTACGTCGCTAAGCGAGGCTGTCTGGTGAACGGCAAGAGGGGGGGGCCAAAGGCGCACCTGAGCGAGAGGGTGGATGTGTTTGAAGGAGAGACGTCGAGCGTCGCCGTGCCGCTTCGACGGTGCAAAGCAGGTCCGTGCGTTCGCTGTATGGGTATAGTCAAAGTCATGAAAAAGAGCGACAAGGGGAGAATGTAGTGGCTGTGCTACTCTAGGGCCGCATATCTAACA
>JBBPKA010000206.1:0-39307 GCA_038088995.1 Guyanaporus albipodus
CTTGGCGGGTGGAAGACACGGTCAAGCTCGCGAGCATACTTGCAGAACGCGGGGTTGATTTCCTGGATGTCTCGAGCGGAGGGAACCACCCCAAGGCCATCATCAAAGGCGGACCAGCCTATCAAGCACCATTTGCGCACGCAGTAAAGCAAGCGGTAGGCGACAAGCTCGTGGTGGGCGCTGTCGGATCGATCAAAAACGGATTGGTCGCCGAAGAAGTGTTGGACAAGGGACAAGCGGACGTCATCCTAGTAGGTCGATTCTTCCAGAAGAATCCTGCCGCGGTGTGGTCGTAAGTCGTTTGGTCTTCTTGAGTTATCTTTTCTTAACGATCACAACGCGCCCGCGTCAGATTTGCCTCGGACCTGGGAGTGAAGATAAAGATGTCAAACCAGATAGAATGGGTGTTCGCCGGGCGCGGTAGCAATATGAAGAAGTTGGCTGATTTCAGTGGAATGTAGTGACAGACAGCCAGAACCTCGCTTCTTTTTTTAGAGTGGCATTACTTGCACAACCCATACCAGTAACCCACAACATAATGTTTCCAGTTTCTCGCAGTGTAGCACTAGTCCTTTTTTTTTTAAAAAAAAAAACATAGATCTTGAACCATTGCGTCGTCTGTGAAAAGGCCCCAGTTACTAGTAGACCTGAGTAAGAGCGGGTAAAGAGCAACAGCTTAGTCAGTGGTTGGTTCTGTCCACGTTCCTCGACCCGCAGTGGATAAATCTCATTTCTCGCCACAATTCATGATCGAAGCTCGCAAGACCATCGCTTGCTGTGTAGATACCTAACAATCCAACCCAAGTCGTTTAGACTCGTCCCAAAGGTCACGGCGTGCCCTGGCGATACCAGCAAAGCGACCGAATCGTCACATCGTGAATTCCAAACGTCCACCGTGATATACAACGACCTTATTTTTAAAAGGGTTGAGTGCTCCCCACTTTCTTCAACGTGTCGGGGAACCACACACGGGCGGGTCGGATCGTCTCTGTGGCTTATGGCGATCGGCCGTATTCTCCCCCCTGCGACGAACGCCTACGCGAGAGAACAAAGGATCTCACCTTGTGTGCGTCGCTGTCGATTCCAAACGTACACCGATCTCCAACCCAGATGAACGAACCCTGGACCCCATCTCGTCACAAAGCAGGGGGAGGGGGGGGGGTCAAAAGATAGAGATGCACCGTATCGTGGAGATGCTGCGGTCGTCCCGATCGGTGATGGTTCTAGCAACTGCGACAACAATGAAACGAGAGAGGGGAGAGAGAGCGAGGATGACGAGATACGTGGTCGCGAGATCGTCGTTCTTCGCGCGTGCGCACGACTACGCCTCACTGACGCCCGTCGTCGTCCTCTTGGAGAAACGATGTGATCTGATTCGGGTTCTTCTCTCGTATGTCGCGCGCGTGACGAAGGGGGTTCCAGAGTTCCCCCCACACCCAGATCCGTTTTCAGATAGACGCGTGACTGTTTGCGCCGCCGCAACGCTGCCCAGAGAACCCATCACGACAGGGGTGTCGCGGCCAAACTTGGACGTTTACCAGTGAGGGCCTATGCCAGGTACACGTAGGCACGGGATGCAGACATCAGTGACGACGACAGCCACATGAATATGGGGCCCCTTTTTTTTTACCTTTTGGCTGATGGCATCAATATTGCAGTTCCCATCGCTTACTTTTACCCCACATAGCACTTTCCAGTGGACTCGGACAAAAAGCCAGAGTCGCGACCCGTGTCCGAACGAGCTTTTGGGGAGATCACCGGGCCGACCATCGTCCCTCGTTGATCGTCGCGATCGTGATTGGGGGTTGGGAGATACGGTCCCCGGGTTCTATCCCTCTCGCCGGTGCGACACATATATGGAGTTGCGGCGTCTTGTTTGATTGGAGCATGTCCCTTGGGGTTGGGGAGGCCACCCGGACCGTGTGCCTACACAACGCGGGGGTGCTGCTAGTCCGGACCCTGTGGATGATAAGAGGGTCGATCGTGGATGGGATGATAGGTTTGACGTGGACGTTCCTTTTTCAATGCGAACGCAGTGCGTGACCCATCGTCCTATCATATCATAGTGGCCAGTGCCTATCGGATGATCAGATCCCCGCGACAAAGACTGGAATGAACGCGTTCGATCAAAGCCATCCTCCTCCTCCTCCTCCTCCAGCAGTCCATCACAATCCTTACCGCCGCGCTCAAATCGATACGCTCACCGGCAGAGACCGGTCATGCGCACGAGTCACATGAACGAACGAGCGCCAAGGGCGCCGCAGTGAGTCATGGGCGCGCAAACAAATTCCCCCAAAGGTAGTATGGGGCCTGCGCTGTCGTTCCCTCTCTCCGACACCACCCACTGAAGCCTTGGAAGATGCATCTAGGCGCGACCGTCCGAGCCGCACGGGCAAGTGCACGCCCCCAGCCCATACTAGTACCGCATACCGGCTGACGTCCCTCTCCCCCAAAGGTAGATGACGCAGAGAAGATCCAGGACAGCTCGCTACGCGTGCTCCCCGCCGAGACGAACTCTGTGGACACCAGTGAGTCAAGGCTCTCAAACGAAAGAGGGCACTGACTCTGGCCCCCTTCTGGATAGTCCACGATATCATCGCGACCTACCCTGGGCTATCGAGCGTCGCAGTGAACGAACGGGACGACGTCGTGGGCGCCTGTCTCGTCACTCTGTAAGTCATGCCTCGGGAGGAGGGAAAACCGGGCAAACCATGGCGTATTGACGCGTCCTCGTATGGTAGACACGAAGACGGGAGGTCCGCACACGTGAGCTCGTTATTCGTGCTGGTAGAATACCAAGGACGAGGGGTCGGACGCCGACTGTTGACGAGGTCCGGTACGCGTCGTCACACACCTCACTTGTCGCGTGTCATCTGATGGGGCGACAGTGCGATCTGCGAGGACGTCGTACGACGCCCCGAGCGTGACCTTGAACGTCAGACAGTCCAACGAGCCTGCGATCCGACTCTATACGTCGCTCAAGTTCCGCACGACGGAGGCAAAGCCGAGATACTGTCCGTACTTGTGTCTTGCGCGATGCTCACAGCTGGTGACTGAACGGACTGGGTTATAGACGACGACGGAGAAGACGCGTTTGGTATGCATGTTCTGCTTACGGATAACATGACATCTTGAGACCAAAGCAAGGGGATTCCATGAGTATAGATACAGTGATAATATGACCAGAGGTTGTTTTTAAACGCCCACAGAAAGTGTCTTGGATGCGTCGTGTCCTTCCGCCTTTTGAATCGACAGCGCTCTCTCCCTGCGCCAACTCTTCAAGGGACACGGCCCTCCTCCACCGTCTTTCTTGCATCCCCGACAGGTGCGTCCGTGACGGACCATCATGACATGCAACCCGTACTTGAGCTCGGGGGGAATTTTAAGCTCCAGATGCGCCTGCGCGGCCAGCCGATCCGCGCTCTCGGGGACCCATCCAAGCACCTTGACCAGCCGAAACACGTGCGTGTCCACCGCGAACGCCTGGCGTCCGAGACAGAACGCCAACACGCACGCGGCCGTCTTGGGCCCGACGCCGTCAAGCGCGACGAGCTCCCGCATGGCGCGCGCGTCCGACATATCCGGGGCTGCGAGGTGCTGGAGGTCGTACCGCCCGTGCGCGCGTTTCACGGCGGCAAGCGCGTCCTGGATCGCCTTGGCTTTGCGGTTCGCGAGCCCGCCGGGGCGGATGGCGTCCACGACCGCACGTCTGTCTGCGCGGGCGAGCGCTTCGTATGCGGACTCGCTCGCTTGCCCGAAACGTGCGTCGAGGGCGCGCTTGGCGGCGGTGCTGTTGGAGGACGAGGTGTATTGGGAGAGGATCGTGCCGATGAGCGCGTCGATGACGTTGGGCGTGTGGCCGCACGTCGTGGCGGAGTTGGAGCTCGCTGTGCTGGCGGTGGCGGGCGGCGGGCCTGCGGGGGGTGTTGGACTGTGGGCGGGTGCGCCGCCGGGCGTGTGTGACGCGAGGAGGGCGTAGACGGCGTGCGCGTCCTCGGCGGATGGGTGGGCAAAGTCGGGAAAGGGCGAGCGCGCGCTGTGGTCTGCGAGGAGCTTCAGTTTCTTTGCGGCGTGCGTCGACAGCTGACCGTCGAGTTGAGCTGGCGGTGACCGACTGCGTTTCTTGGTCATCGTGGCGTCTAAAGTGAACCTGAGAGCTGATGTAAGCATTTTGGACTCGTCGCGTACGCACTACCCGATGACGGACGGTCCAGTCGACGACGACCAACACCTCCAGGCCGCATCCCCGCACTATTCTCCCCTCCAAAGAACCCCCGCCAATATGGTTTTCCCCCAAGGCCTTCAGGGCCAAGTCATGTCAACCAGAGCCACAAGGTTTGATGAGCCCCGACCGACTCGGTTTTCCCCCGCAGTACGATGTCCTGAACTGGCTTAGCGTCTGACCCTGCGCGCTCTCGCCCCACACGGACCGAGTCTGTCAGTCGACTCGGGCAGCCATTGATCACGTCCCCATCGGACTCGGTCGCCGCATCAGCCAACGGGACACAATCCGGTTCGGGCCCAGCCCCTCATTGTTCGTCCTGACGACCACCATCACATCAAACCATCGAATCATGCCTGGATCAGCCCACGCAGAAGACGCCATCTTTTCGTCGATAATGCACTCATCTCTCTCTCTCTCTCTCTCTCTCTCAACGACGACGACCGAGTCAAGCTCGTTGTCGTAACACACCCAACGAGGCATAGCGTCGTCGAAAACGTGACGTGAGACCCCCCCCCCTCCGCCGACCAAACGAGGGGTGTCCCAGCGACACAACGTCCTTGCTCGATGCAGAGGGCGGTGGACGGGGGGTCGTCGCCACCGTGTGCTAACGAAGACACGCCACCGGGTGCCGGGGAGGACCGATTCAGGTCGTAACGAACCGAAACAGCGGAACAACATATAGATCCGGCCAGCCCGTGATCAGTCCACGCGCATTCGAACCCCGATGACATACCATCTCGTACCACATGCAACTCTCCTATGGCGTCCTTAGCGTTCACTTTCTTTGCGGGTGTTTTTGGATTCGATCCATCGTTGAGGCTCCTTCCGCGGAAGTATTCCGGTGGAGACCATGAGAGAAGGTGGAGACAGTGACAGTGACATGGGTACGAAGGTGACATTTCCGAGGACGTAGAACGTGTTGTCATAATTACATTGGGCTGTGCTTCTGATGTATATGTGACGTTCTGCGTCGTTGGCAAGCGTAAACGCATTGCAAGACGTACGCGGACAGAAGTAAACTGTGACAGAGCGAAGAGGATCGACCTACCGGACGGCCCAAGTCGCAACGCTTCTAGATCCCGACCTGGCGTTTCGCATTTCGAGGGTTCTCGTCCGGAAGACGTGAAACGGAAGAGAGAAATAAATAAATAAAAAAAGAGGGTGCGCCACTGTTGATAGTGAGAAAAAAAAAAGGCTTGTCAGAGGCACACGCAGCGGTCCAGGTCTCGCGCCGAGCCAGAGGCACGAATACCCCCGACTGCGCAGTATTCGCCATTGGCCACATCCAAAGAACGGCGGCAGGCGGGTGTTCTCCGGTGACGAGAGAAAAGCGTCGTTGACGTTACACGTGTAACGTTGAGCGGGGGCTTCATCTGGTATGCTGACTAAGCAGCAATAGCAGCACATGCACGACTGATTGAATGATGGTGACGAGATGTTAAAGTGGCGTTCAAACCTTGGAGTCCATTTGAGAGCCGGGTCGGACTGTGACAACCGCAAGACGTGTCAGCAAACCAGCCAGGGGAAGCTGGGTCGTCGTACGCGGCGCGTGTGTCGAGGATGGAAGCCGAAGCGCGCCCGGCGCATCGCTAGAACCCGCCTGGCAGGCCAAAGAGTCTTGGCCCTCCCTGTCCGTTATCTGGCGATGTTCCGGGGGGGAGCGGTCCAAAGTCTGTGACGTCCTCGGAAGGAAAGGAATAAAGCGAAAGATCAAACTCACGTTGTCGTAGGGGGTGGAAAGGACAAGAAAAAAGGAGGGGACCACTTTGATGCGTCACAGGGTGTCCTGCTTAGTCATCGCCAAAGTGATAGTGGGGCCTTTCATGCTGACTTTTTGGAGATATGGTCCAGTGTGGGCTCGTCTCCATTCCGTCCCGTAAGTTTACTCGGCGCAAGATAACGTTCCGTGTCGCCGACGATATATTGTGGTCTCCATCATACGGCCGCGACTGCGGTCCAGATGCAGGCTCGGCCGGATCATGGCAACTGACCTTTGCGACCCAAGAGACGAGCAAAGTGGCACTTGGCGAGATGGAGCCATTTGACTCAGGTAAGCTCTCGTTCCAGACTGCCAGTGCCATCCGTCACAACGACGCGGCAGACGAGCGTACTGATCGGCGACGGATGAGCATGTACCGCTCTCGACGGAGACCAAGGGGGACGATGGACATGGTGGTGGCAGCGTCGACACCCCCACACACGTACTTACTCACGTGGCATGCCACATTCATTTACACAGTCCGAATCGCCGGTGAGTGACTCCTTTTGAATCTACCTCATCTCGCCATTGTTCGCTGGATAGGGTTAAAGTCGTTTCCACGTACGGAACAGTTCGAATGCGTCATCCTATCCCGTCTTTGCATTTCCGTCGCGACTGAGATTTCGGAGCAAACATGAATGAATGAATGAGGAACGTCAGACGAGTTCGATGCGAGGTTGACGCTGATTGCATGTGCATATGGTCGACCATGACTCGGAGTGTGGGATATGTGGGTTGCCCTTACGGACTTTGGGCTCCGTCATTGCGCGGGTCGATCCGTGCGATGTGACTCCCACATGAGGGGAGGGGGTGGCACGTTCGCTGGAGAAGGTCGCACGCCGCCACCGTTCTGATCTCATCCATCAAGGTCTTATCTCCAACTCGATGTCCAGATATTGACTTGAAAGAAAAGAGGGATAGATAGATAGATAGAAAAACCGGCTCGAAACCGACAACGCCACTGACCGATGTGGTCACTCATCGACATTGCCCAATCGAGGTCGCGTTCCGTCCTCTGGAGGAAGGGGAGGGGTCCTCATCTCTCCCGTCTCTGATCAAGCCGGCATGTGTTGCGAGGGCTGATAAGGTATGGAGTCACGTCGTTCTCAACTGATAGCAGCGAAGCCGTTCATTTCATCATTCATCTCGTACGGGCGAGCCCTGACGCGTGCACGGTGGGTTGCGTTTTACAAGTGTGAGAGTCGAATGCGGTCTCTGCCGATCTAGCTGACTCTGTCGCTGATCTCCCAAGGCTCGCTCGAGCGCGTAGAGACGGGGGCTGTCGTTACAGGCACGGCCAGCAAACCCACCCCTTACCTTCTTGCGCTGGTCGTTTCCTCCCCGTCGGAAACGACCGCAATCGCGATCGGGCTATGCAGGCCGTGCAACTATCACCTTTGCGACGATGGCTCACATGCCTATCTGGTGCATGAATAGAAAGGGGACCCGGGAGGGGGGACGGGGGACGAAACCCATTGTTCGCTGATTTCGACCGGTCGTTCGCGCACCTTCCACGGTCGGACCTGGTCGTGCCTAAGACGTCCTTCCTTCTTTTTTCCCCCCCTCCTTCTTCCTAATCACGCGCGCGCGCGTGTGTGATTATAAGACGGACGAACTAATTATATCCGTGGAGCGCTCTTCCGCCACCCCAGGTCCGATCGGTCGTCCGCTCCAGTCTAGCGTTCCGATGTGTGTGCATGACACGCCGGTCGGTCGGCCAGACAAGTTTGACGCCGTTGGTCGCAGGTTGACATCGCTTTGGGACGACGGGCGCGCAAAAGAGAGAGGGAAAGGTCAAACGATGAACTAATTGCTGGTGCCATCAAGTCAATACGCGCTTGCCGGGTTGCTACGGCGCGCTCGAGTCACGACCTGGTTGGGGCAAGTCGCCATCTCACCTTGGCTCCCTGACGTACAACGACGAACGTCCCCAGAGTCCCGGGTCGGACCTACCCACGAAAGGGATGAAGGGAGGTCATACACACACAAGGCCGGGGACTGTCATGCATCAGCATCATGCGTGCTTGATCAAGTCACGTATGCGCCACCTCCAACCAGGGTAGGCCAGACCCGGCCTACTGCTACTGGTCCCCCGACCTTAACTCTGGGTCTGATCATATCGCCCCCTTGGACGTTGTGGGCCATCGACCGCTTCCCTCGTCCAGGCTTAGTAATTGGCATGACTCGCGACGACGGATGCCAAGGACCCCCCAGTTCAGTACGCACACGTGTACGAGAACGTCCGTCCGAGTCCGCAGGCAAACCGTCCTCTCCCCCATTCCCTATTTCAATCCTCCCATTGTCCTCCTTTTATCATTTTCTTTCTTTTTTCCTTTGCGAGGTGTGTGTGTGTGTGTCGATTGAACGGTGTGTTGTGCTAGTTCCATCCGAGGAATCCCGATAGACGTCGTCCCCCAGGAGCGGGTTGATGCGCACAATCGCCGGTTTCTTCAATGAGTCAACCCCCAGCCACGTCATCCGACCTGCGTCCTTTTTCTTTTCCCTTTTCCTTTTCTTTTCTTTTCCCTCGTATATACCAGGGACGATGGAAAGTCCCCTCTCTCCTTCCCAGTCTCTTCCGGGTGATATATGGCGGCGGAAGAAAAAGACGGGAGTATAATATAAATTTAATATTGAATCGCGCCTCGTGGCATTTTCCATAAACGGACATACCCCTGGCGAAACGCGGGGGCCATGATGCACGCATGCTCCCACTGTACGTCGTCGTACTGGTCGTCGTGGTCCTGCTCGTCCCGACTGTTCACGATGCCCCGATACCGCGCTGGCGTCCGTACAATTCCTCATGCACATGTCAGTATCACAAGAAACGCGCCCGCGCCCGGATCCGTATCCTGCCCTGTCCCCCAGGTTGCTGAAACGCATCACTGCCGACGACGGCGGAGGAGAAAACCAGCCCCGTCGGACCGTAGGGTTCGGATTCGTACGACGGTCATCCCCCCCCCCTTCTCTCTGCAGCTCGAGTCCCCTTGCCTTTTTTTTTTCCTTCATCGTCATCGTCATATGTTGCGTTGCTCGGATGTCGACGCGACAAAGGGGCGGCGGTGGCACACTGGTCGACACGTCGCTCGATGCCGTACGACGACACGCCTTGATCGGCGACTCGTCGTGTTTCAAATCACCAGTGCACGCCAGTGTCAGTTAATGCCGGAGCCTGTTTGGACTCTTGATGGGCCGTCGCAAAGGGTCGATGTAACTCGGGGATGCGCGACGCGTGCTCTGATCAGGCGGCGGCGTCAAGCCATATCCACCCGCGTACTACTCGCGTTCCTGCTCGCAATATCAATATATCCTCTCCGTTTTCTCCCCCCCCGCCACGACGACGGGTGACTAGGACTGCTCAGTCGACCGTGACTATTGATACCTTGAAGATTGTGCACGACGTGTGATCGAGGAGTCGTACCAGTCACAGGTGATCGGCTCGTCTGAATGGCACACGTTCCGTGGCGGCACCCTTCGCACGTCGTCGTCCCTGGGACCTGATGCCACCATTGTGCGCTCTGGCGTCTGGCGACCTTGCCTGGATCGCATATCGCTCGGGTGCAACGCCATAGAATGATTCGATGATGATCCGTGCTGACAGTCTCGTTTCCACGCGACCCACGCCCGCTCCGAGTGCATACCAAAACACCAACCGTTCGTAGTATGTATACATATGGTTTGTATCGTATTGCGTTTTGGTGCCGGACATATCCGTCCGTACGGTATGTGCTGTGCTCGTCCGACCACGTACATACTGTGATCGTCGGACGTGTTCGCCCGCCGAACAGTTGGGTTTACGACACGACGTGGAGTTCGTGGGCACGCCCCCAAGCCTGCAGGCGGCGGCGTGTCGTGCGGCACGCGCGGGGTCAAACCTTTCTCTCTCACGCGCGCACCATCCCGTCTCTCTTTCTTTTTTGTTTTCGTTTTTGTTTCGAAACGGCGGGTGAAACGTCGGACGAGTCCGCGGCGGTGCATGCCCAACACGTGTGCGAGAGCGCAAGAAGGAGAGAGAGAGAAGGGGGGGGAGGCACGGGAGGAGATGGATTGGCTTCCCGCCAGCATCCGCCCAACTGACCTGGTGGACAGTGCGGAACATCAACTTTTTTTCTTTTTTTTTAATTCCCATTTCCTTTCCCTTTTTCCCTTGGTTTTCCCATACGCGCCATCGTGGCACGTTCTTTGGCAATTGGCATGTTCCGACGAGGTCGATGAGGACGGGCTGTGTGTTCAACGGGGCATGTCATGGGTCGACTGTAGGTACATCCCGATTCCTGTGGGGCTGCATGCCTGGGCATGACGCAAGTATCGACACGCTAAAAAAAAAAATAGAATATGACCACATCTCATTCATTCATGAATCCATGATCCATCCAGACGACACCGGCGATGCGATGATGGCGTCACCGTGTCTCAACATGGGCGACATGGGCGGCATTATTTTTTTTTTCCCCTTTGAAAGCGAGTCCGGGACGGATGAGATGTTTGCCCAGGACCGATCGATGACGTCGATTGAGATGCGGCGGGGAGCCCTAGAGGGGGGGCTGTACTGGAACACACAGGGCACGATCACATACTCAACGGCGCAGCATACGGAGCACGGGGCGTCAGTAACCGTACCCGGGTGGACGATCGGATGATGGCAAAATAACGGTAGTACGGTAACAGTAACCTGCCTCCGGTGACATATGCATATGTACATTGGCATGGAGAGCGGCGGCGGCAAAGGTAAATCACGCCTACATATCCACAGCCACTAGGAGTAGGGGGTACAGGGAGGAGGGGTGGGGAGGGGAAGGGAAAGGGAGGGGGGGGGGGTTGTCAGAGGTTTGGGCGTGCGTGCGCCACGCTAGCACCGTTTGGAGCTCAGAGACGGACTATCGGGTCGTTATTTCCCAAAAAGGAAAGTTGAACATCGACCTGGCTGTGTGGGCCACCTTCCTCTGCTTTGGGGGGCGACGGATGGTGGCACCACCGCCAGCAAGAGAGGAGGACGAAACCAGCGCGTTGGTGAGCTCGCTGGATTTGGGAGAGCAATCCAAGCTGGCGGGGCCGTCGGCGGAGACTCGCCTGTGTTGAGCCAACTGCCGTGCCGCGGGAAGTGATGCGGCCAATGGAAGATTTTACGTGTGTCAAGGTTAACGAGTCACGATCTGAATTTGCAGATAAGGAGGAGGGAAAAAAAATATACGGAATTATTAGCGAAATTGGGGGGGAAGCCTGTCCGGATGATATCTTGGGAATTCGCCGGCCGAGGAAGGTGGCGAAAACGGCGAAAAGACAATAAGAAAGCTATTTGTCCGGTTGTTTGTACGCGGAATGGACACGAAATGGGTCACATAGGACAAAGCACGGCTGTCGATTTGATAAGCGTCATCTCCTGCTCGCCTTCATTGTCTCACCAATCCGGGTCTTCCATCCCAAATCAGGCATCTTGCCCCTGCCGAAATCCCCTCCCAAGGTTTAGGTTCGTCGCATTTTCGAGGTGCGTTTGGGTTCGTGGTATATAACGAGTAGTCCGTATTGTCTTTCGCTTTCCGTGCCCCACTCGCCCAATTGTTCTTTCGCGATCGCGCCTGTGTGACAACGACATCCGTTAGTAGCCTCGTTCCCGTCAGCGAAACCTCATTATTCAAACACTCAACGCAATTGTCTCCTTTCCTCCCTTCCACCGTCTCAGAACGAGCTTGCTCACCTAGCAGACATTGTTCGCCATCTCGAACAATCATGCCTGCTCTCCGCACTCGCGATACCCCTTCTCAATGTAAGTCTCACCGTCGTCGTCCCCAGTTCCCTCTTCCCTGTTTGACTGACCGCTCACCTTGCTCAGCACTTGAGGTGATTACGGACACCATCCAACCTCCGTCCCTAACAATCGTTTCCCCGACGCCGCGCGCCATCTCTTTCCCTTTCAACCAAACACAGTCCAGTCCTTACTCGTCCCCAACCGCCTCTCCCTTTGAGCCAGATCTCCGGCAGCTCACGCTCAGTCCCTCAAAGTCCACGTTCGTTCGCACACACTCTCCCATCTCGCCATCAGAACCGTCATGCACCAACACGTCGTCATGCACATCCGTCTTCTCGACAACGCCATCAATGACCTCTCTCTCCACTTTCCCCGCATCGCCATCATCATCGCACAAACGGCGCAAGTCGTCCGTGTGCAGCGATATTGAACGCAGACCTAAAAAGGGCGACGAAGATTATATCAAGCGTCCAGAGAATGCGTTCATCCTATTCCGCAGAAAATGCTGCGAAGACCGTCAAGCTGCCCAGGAAGAAGCCGCCGCTCTCGATGGGCCAGCGAAGAAGCAGCGCCAGGCCGATCTGTCCAAAACGATCAGCCAACAATGGAAGGCGCTTTCTCCCGAGGAGCGTTTGTATTGGGAGGAGCTGGCCAAGGAGAAAAAGAAGGAGCACGAGCAGATGTACCCCAATTACGTCTATCGTCCCCAGAGGAGCAAGGACCGCAAAGGAAAGAAGGGGAAGCGTGGCGAGGAAGCCGACTCGGAAACAAGCATTTCGTTCGTCCTTCCTCTCTGCGCGCCCGCAGTCGGCAAGAACCACGGTCGTTCCTCCTCGGCTCCTACGCCCCCTCCTCGCCAGACTATCCAGATTCCGTCGGTTTACATGCCTTCTTGCCCCACGTCACCATCAATGGTGCCGATGATCAACCGGAGGGCATCGCATCCGGATCACGGATCAAGTTTGTCCTCCCAGTTCGATTTCGTGGCTTCGAACACTGCCATACCCCAGCAGCAATATTCCCCGTCGGAGGTGTTCCCAGGTATCAATGTGAGTCGTTTGAACGTCCGCGATTGTACCGTTCCCTTCATCGTCTTTGACAGGCCAATGGTTTCTATCACGGAATGCCGGAAAACCCACATCCGTTGTCGATATCGAACGACATGTCCATCGTCCCCCAGCTGGAATCGCCTGCTTCCTCGGTCAGTTCAGGATCCGGGCCATCGTCGCCATCGTCGACCACGTTCTCTCCCATGAGCTGCGCGCCACCTGCAGACCTTGCGTACCCTCTCGGGTCGTGCGACTCGCTTAGCCCGCACATGGAGGCTGGTACATTCTGCGGAGCGCCTTTGGACGTGCAGTTCGGTTTTTCGTCCTCGTCGTGGGAAGCGGCCGGAGCCTGGGGAAGTCACAGTCAAATGCTTGCGGGCGACGAATTTGACATGAGCGCGATTCCACCAGTCGAGCTTGGCCTTCCCGGATGCGGCGACGAGCTTATGATCTCGGCGCCATCTGGGGCCCTAAGCCTTGGCTACACGCCCGGCCCGTACGATCCTATGGTGATAGACGCGAGTCAATACTCGACCGATTCGCAGAACCCAGACGCGTTCGAGCAGCTCTTCAATTTCGATAGCATGCTCGCGGCGCACCACGGATATTAGACCACCGCCCAATGTATGCTGGCGTCCATTGGCTTCTTCCTGGACTCTCACGCGCACATCATGGACTCATCTGTATAACACCTTTCAGCCCACCCACCTATTGCATCCACAATACCCACGCGCTGCTGCCACTCACCCATTTTCTTTTCTTCTTAAAACGCGCTTGCCTCTTGGTTTAATTGTGGATAAACCCGTTGTTGGTTTAGTTGTAGTGATACTTCAGTGTGCATAACTCCATACTCACTGCCTCAAGCATCCGTCTCGCCGCACTATCATTTGTGTGCACATCCGGCTCTCTTGTCGTGCGTTACCTACCCCCTCCCGTCATTTCTTTTTTTGATTATGTCCTCAATTGACGATTTTACGTACCTCGCTTACATGCACCACTCCCTCTGGCATTGTCACGAAGATACCCTGTTGTAGTAACTTTTTATCCCTTATTGCGATACTCACTGTACGTATCGAGGTTGCGCAGCAGAATGCATATCTTTGGAGACAAGCAGACCGTTGGCGACAGCGCTGGCTGGGCCGGTGGCGCCGCCACAATGTGAGTGATATCACGACCATCTCTCGTACGTGGGGGTGGTGGTGGGGACTTGGGAGAGGTATCAGACGGGTTCCAGGTGGCCTCACAAGGCTTTTTAAAGCAGCCTCGTTGAATCCTCGCGACGAGTTGCTGCTGCGACAGGGGACAAGGAGGATTGCGCAGGTCACGTGAAACTGGCCTTGTTCTCGTCTGCCTTTGTACTTTTACTCGACGACACGACCGATTTAATACGACATGGCAGGCAAGTTCGTTCCTAGTACACATCTGACGAGGGTACCTCTCTGACCAGTAACAAAGACCATTTCGAGCTGTCCTCGCCGCCCTTTGACAGCGTCGCCCAAGTGCGGTTCTCGCCCACGAACCCGGATCACCTCCTCGTCGCTTCTTGGGATACGGTATGCGCACGGTGAGGTTTTCATGGATGGCCACGTCGACTGATGAGCGTCGCGCCTGCAGACAGTCCGGTTCTATGACGTCCTCGCCAACGAGCAAAAAGCGAAATTCGATCATCGCGCCGCCGTGCTGGCGTGTGCGTTTGGGGACGCTGTGCATGCGTACAGCGGTGGACTGGACACGGGCGTGCGAGAGTGCGTCTTCTCTTCTCTCGTTCGTTTCGGTGGAGGCCAGAACGCTTGACCCCGACTCCCCCCCAGGCTCGATCTAGCGGCGGAAAAGGTGACCCATCTGGGTCAGCACGACAACGCAGTGTCGGCGATGAACTATGCGCGCGAACAAAGTGCGTTTTTCTTTTGCTCTTCCTTCTCTCTTTGCGTCGCGCCGCGTTCGCTCACGACGCGCACGATGCGTGAACCAGAGGTCCTCATCACCGGCTCCTGGGATCAGACCCTCCGTTTCTGGGACGCGCGTGCGGACACGGTCGAGGTGTCGTCGCATGCGCTACCTGAGCGCGTGTACAACACGGACCTGGCTGGCAACACGCTCGTCGTGGCCATGGCGAGTCGACTGTTCCACATCTATGACGTACGCAAGATGGGCGAGCCGGCGCAGACGAGGGAGAGCAGTCTCAAGTTTATGACGCGGAGTTTGGCGTGTATGGCAGATGGGCAGGGTGAATCTGTCGCTCCCCCCTTGGAACGACGCTGACGTGTGTATGTGTGTTTTTCGCACAGGGTATGCCATCGGTTCTGTCGAGGGTCGTATTGGGGTCGAATATTTCGACCCGAGTCAAGAAGCCCAGGACAAGAAATATGCATTCAAGTGTCATCGCCAGACGATCGACGATGTCGACCACGTCTGGCCGGTCAACGCACTCGCGTTCCACCCTGTGTCCGTCTCTCGCGCTCCGTCTTTCACCCTAAAATATATAGGACATTGATGGATGGATGTACAGGCACAACACGTTCGCATCCGCAGGGTCCGACGGGACGGTGTCCATCTGGGACCACAAGGTGAAGAAGCGGTTGCGACAATATCCAAAGTACGCTGCAGCGATTCCGTCAATCGCGTTCAATTGTGATGGGACGCGTCTGGCGGTCGGCGTGAGCTACACATGGGACGACGGTGAGGAGGGGGCCAAGACGGCAGAGCGACCGGCGGTGTGGATTAGGAGGACGGGCGAGGAAGTCAGGGTGAGTGAATGGCCACCCCTTGTGTCTGCGTCGCGGGGAGCCCTTGCTAACGGACGAGGGTTGCTCAAAAGCCGAGGCAGACGTGACGTTTTGAAAACGGGGACGATTTCTTCTCTTTCTCGCTCGTTCGATGGTGTGCTGTGTGGGGACTAGTTGACTTGGTCATGTTGATCGCTCACGACGAATTCAAATTGAGAAACGTTGCTGCTCCCCCTTACCCCTTGGTTTCGTTGTTCTGGGAGACACGGTTGGTACGAACGGTGACGGTGACCACGAAGCGAGAAGAACCCTCTCGGTCGCTCCTCGCTCCACGGGCGAAGCGATGCACATAGCCCAACAGCAGCGAATACAGGGAACCCACGAGGCGTGCATCCATCTTCCCCCGACCTGCGTCCTTTCCTTCCTGACGATTCCACGATCTCTCGACTGCGCGTCACCCTGAACGCTCTCTCCTGCGTCCCTCTCTGGAAAGAAACATTAGGAGACGGGCGAGCTGTGTGTGTATGGCATGCGGGGATCGCTGGGCGATGTCGTATAGCGGATGGATGGATGGATGGAACGCGTCGCACGTTCGTTTCCGATCGGTTTGGCATGGGCTAGGTCAGGTGGGTCTCTTCCCCCCCCTCTTTCTCTATGTGGGCGTCCGCTGTCCTTGTCCCTGTTCCTCCTATTCATGAGAGGGACGGCGTGTGGATCGTAGCGCTCAGAGATTGGTACAGCTCAAACAGGATTTCCTTCTGTCCAACGTCGTGCATAGGGGAGGGGAGGTCCTCGTGCGTGCACCGTGAGAGCTCAGATGAGATACATTCGTTGAACTCGGACGGTACGAGATGGCAGAATCTGACGTGCCCCCCCTACTCCCCTCTTTTGGACCCCTGCTCGGCGTGCGCACCCTTGTGTGATACACACGTAAAAAACGGACGCATGACAGTGTAAGTAAAGTCGTTGTCTGGTGGCCCACGCCGCCCCCGAAGGTCTCGTATAAGACGGGTGGATGATATCATCAGACAAGTCACGCGGAAGGCGAGCGAAGAGGACTCGTATGTACGCACGTGCATCGTCCGAATTGCAGGCAGGCGATAGGAGGTCGAACGCTTGAATACGGACTCGACAGCGACTGCCTGATAATACACCTCTTACGCTTCACGCAAGTTCGGAACAGCAGTTCGATCGATCGATGAATTGCAGTGCATTGGACGCGTTCGAACGCAGGAGCAACTACGTACGATACATCGCCCTCGCGCAAGAACCAGGGTTACACACGCCAGTATACTCTTCTTTATTGGCCAACCCTTGCCACGATGTGCCTCTGTCGTTCGAGAGCACTGCAAAAAGGGCGCCATTAGATCGACACGCCCGGTCCAAGGTCAAGGAGAGAAGAACAGTCGGATGCGCGAGTCTAGGCGAAGGTCATCATCGCAGCGCGTCGTCCGCGTTTCTGAACTAGCCTCGGCCTCTTTCCTCACCATGCAGCACGACAGAGCACGAGCCTCGAGGGGGACGGAGATACTCGACTATACGGACGGGTGGACGATCCGATGAGTGCATGTCAGCTCACTGTGCTGTGCCATACGGTCTGGAAACCGGCTTTCACGGCGTGTTCGCGGTGATGTCGATGACGTGTGTTACGTGGTGAGTCAGACGCGTTTTTCTGCAACAGATCGCATGTGATCTCGATGCCTCAGGAATGTGGGATGAAGACGAGGGGGGACCTCGATTCCGGCGATGCGTTGGACGTCTGGAAGAGTAGGTCGTGGCCAGCTCAAAGGATGGGAGCTGGCGTTTCCTTTCCCGCAACGCAGGTAGGGGGGGTGCGATCATCGCCCCACCAAGCCATGTGCTACCACGGAAACTCGGATGAAGTTGACGAGCGTACCACCCGTCTGATACCCGCGAAGTAGGAGGTGAAAGCAATGTATGTGGGGGGGGACCGCGCTGTCCTCGGCCGAGCTGAAACCTATGCCTATCAGCGCGTGACATGTCGATGGAAAAAAATGATGTCGCTGTGTGGATTAGCACCGATAAGTAACAGATGTTTGGGGACACACTCTCTGTTTTTGCGGTGGTGGTGGTGGTATTTCATGAAACGGATCGATCAGACTCCAGGAGCCATCATGGGAGCGAAAATGAATATATGACGTTCAAAACGCCCGTTGGGCTTGCCGGTACCATCGAGTGGGTCGACCTATCTGTCTTCTTTCACCAAAAAGCCGGTTACCGTGTGATGGGTTAGGAACATGCTCTTGCTGCAGGTGCAGAGTAAACACCCCTGATGAAGGCGTGTGGGTGGCTGCACATTTGGGCGATCGGACCGTCCTGGGAGAAACATGCGGCCGGGATCCGAACAGTGTCAAAAAAAAAAAGTCGAGGTGCTCACACAAATTAGAGGAGACGCGCAAGGGTCGCGAGGGTACGGTCAGTCTCGGCAGGCATGTTATGACACTCGGACGGTCAAGATCTCGACTTGGGAACGGGCGCATCAACTCGTGGCGCATCGCTACGCACTACGGATCAAGTTCTTTTTCGCTTGGCTGAAAATATGGAGAGGGAGAAGCCCACGTCCCTTGGCTTGCGCTTAGGGTTTCGTGAGCAGCATGGCGTCGGATTGTCCTGTGCGGTCACCTGTGCCAGTTGGCGAGACGTTGGCACAAGGTAAGCCAACGTCGCGAAGGATCACCTGTGAAGGGGAAAAATGAGAGCGCATGCAAGACGGACCATCGCTGGCGGCGCCCGGTGTATAATGTCGTAACGAGTGGGGAGTGAGCCGGCACGGCGAACCGTGTTGACCACATGCTGCATGCTTACAGATCTTGTGGCGGTTATTAGATCGGTGATGGGGGGTCCGTCCAAAATCCGATTGCGGCGCCATGGCGGCTCCAAGGAAAAAATAATAAATAAGAAAAAAACGGTGGGCCTGTGTTCGTGCCCGTTGAGATCAAAGGCTGAGCTGGGAAGCAATACATACATAAGTGAAATGGGATTGCGACTGCCCTAGAGAGCGTGTAGGTTGGACTTGCACGAGGGAAGGTTGGCCGTCGTGATTACGGCGGTGCGGAAGCTGGACAAGGATGTCCATAAGAGGGGATCGTAAACGAGCGTCCGTTTCTGGCACAAACGACCGACCAAGAACGTACAGCCAGGACTTCGTACACCCACCAACATTAAAACGGCCAGCTCGGGAACATCGCCAGCACTGTGTCAAGGGTCCCTTTCGTAGGCGCGCAGCCCAGTTTTTTTCTTTTTTCTCTCTCGAGAGGTGGGAGAATTTCGTCTAGCTATTCGCCACCTGGCTGATGATATAAGGTAGGCAGAGAACAATAGCGCTCTTGTTTTGTTCCCCTCAACAGCGTCCCTTTTCGCTATTGTCTCGCTCGTTTCTTGCTACTCAAACGTGTGTCCAATTTCAGATTTATTCCCTCTGTCATGCCGCCTTCCCGAATTCATGGTCGCTACTCCATCGGCCGTCGTCCGTCTGCGTTCGCAAGCCCGACCTGTAAGGTGTTCCCTTTCCCTGTCATCACCCACGTCTCACTTTACTCCCGCAGCCGACCTCATCAAGCCGGGTATCTATGGTGCATCGCCATCACCACGCTCTGTCACGTTCGCCCCCAACGTTACCCCCGGCACTTACAAGGACTCTGATGATCTAGTCATCGACGACGTCGATGAGCTCTCCCTTGCTGCCGAGGCCCAACTCTTCCCGCCCTCTGAGGAACCACCAAACCCCACCTCCAAGCGACGTGCACCCCCCGGCAAGCGCAGGTCGCTTGGCTACATCCCCCGTCCGCCAAACGCGTTCATGCTCTTCCGTGCCGATTTCGTACGCCAGAAACATGTGCCTGGCTCGATCGAAACCAACCACGGCTCACTTTCAAAGATCATCGGCAATTGCTGGCGCGCGCTTCCCCTCGAGGAAAAGCGCATCTGGGAGATCAAGGCCAAGCAGGAAAAAGAAGCGCACTCCAAGCGGTATCCCGGCTATCGCTTCCGCCCGGTACACAACAAGAACAAGGACAAGAAAAAGGCCAAGGCTCCCTCCACGCTCGAGGACGAACAGCGGTGCGAGGAGGTCGCTCAGTTGTTACTCGAAGGAATCAAGGGTGACCAGCTCGCGGCTGCCATTCGCAGGCTGGACGAGAAGAAGGTGGTCGCTCCTCCGCCTCAACCACAGCCACTGTATTCTCTCCGTCGGCCCTCTTCCGTCCCCCTTCCCGAGTCACGCTTCCATCCCATTGCCCTCCCGTCCGTCCCCTTCTTTTCTCATGCTTCTCGTTCGGCTTCACCGGTAAACAACATCTCGCGCAACGCTCGCATGATCATTGGCCAACGCCGCCCCTCGAGTGCGTTGCCTCATTTTGGCCGGACCTCTTGGGGAGTGGACAATATCCCAGTTTTCCCCCTTGTGCCAACTTCGGGTTTCTATCCCCCTCAGCCATCCCTCCAGCGCGATGTATCTCCGCTCCCAGAGGTCGATACGAGCCTGTTCGACGAATCATTCTTGAACTTTGGATTCCCGGCTGGACCTGGGGAGCCAGCGGCAACGGTTCGTGTTCGCTTGTTTTCGTTAGACCTCATACCCATTCCTTTGTATAGACCTTCAACGACATCTTTTCGAACCTCCCCCCACACGCTGCCTCTGACTCGTCTGTATCATACAACCTTGCACCGATGGATCATGTTTCACCTCCGGACTTTTCGCTTCCTCTGGACTGTGCCACCGCTCCCCAAATGGAGTTCCAACACGCCAACGTTGCAATCACAGGTGACGTGGTGTCCTGGATGAACACTCAGGTCGAGTTTCCCTCGGCGCCCTCGTCGACCTGTAGTGGATCTCCTGCGCAATCTGATCTCAGTCTCCCTGTCGTCGCACCCCGTCCGCAACATGCCCCTGCAGGGCTGACATTTGATATGTGGCATGAGACCGCATCGTCTTACCAGGCACCTGAGAGCAAGGTCGCACCCTGCCACGTTCAAGCGCAGTCTGTCTCCCTGACGACACAGCATCCTGGCGTCCCTGCGGTCGCAGTTGCAGGCGTGGACGTGTGCACAGATCAGCAGATGCACGTCTCAGGGTTCGAGATACTGTTCGATGGCACGTTCAACGGTATGGAGGAGTTTTAGATCTGTTCAGGACCCTGGCCGGACCGTCATCGCAAAACGATCACTTGGATTAGCAGCGCAAACGATGCTCCCACACGACATGCCTATCTATACCCACATCATTCCCACGCCAACCGACGGTGAAGGCAACGGTTATGTTTCATGTTTCCCTTTCCCCTCGCTTTATCCCGCTGTATCCTTAGATGGATAACGTTTACCTTTTTTTTTTTAATCACTCGTTCACCCTTCGATACTGTCTTATTGTTTGGTGGCAAAGTTTGGGTGTGCATAACTCTTGTATTCTGATGTGTTACTTTTTATTTCTTTTTCTTCTCACTCGACTGATTGTCCGTTTCCTTCAACACCTTCTTGGCTTGGATCATTCCCACTTCCGTGTTCCTCGCACACACGTCCCAGTTGTAGCCTTATTATGAGTCTGATTGCGTCAGATTATTCGTCTCGACCCCCAGTGTAGCCTATAGATACCTCAATCGAATAGTACTGTCTGTAGAAGATGTTTGGATGCGCCTGAGACCGAGTATCGTCACGAAGTTCCGGGTGCGTAACTCGGTTGGAACTGAACTTCACAGGTTATGTACTTGGCTCACGCCACGAGCACTGGCCCCGCGCCAACGAGTCGGTCACTGCTGAGGCGGAGCTGACTCAATGACGACAAGTCCGTCTGTCCAATTCAAAGTCCAGCAAGTGTACGTTTTACCTTTTTCTCTTGCGCAGACATCGCACTCATGGTGCGGCTCTAGCATGCCACCTACGGCACGCCGCGCAGTGGCATCACCCTCAATCCCCTAGTCTGTCTTGCCTTCACGGAACTCCGAGTGCCATAGATAAGTCCGAACGTGCACCGCGCACCCACCACCAACTACTATCGATGGGAACACAGATCTGCCAAGTGCGAGCTTGACACGAGGCCGCTTGAGCGTCCATCGGCCCCAGGTGGGTGCAACTTCCTGCGATAAGGGAGGCCCTCCGCCAACGTAGTGCGTTCCTCCCCCCTCCACGATCATCCCATCCCAAAACCTCCCCCTCCACTATGTCGGACCCTAGCAAGCAAGAGCGCATCGAAGCGTTCCTCAGGAAGTCCCTCTTCGGAGAAGAGCTTGTCCACACCCAGTTTCACGCGTTTTCAGCGAGGTCGTTGCGTTCAGGTCGCGTCCTGCGCCCGCACGTCCTCTGTGCCAACGACGTTCTCTTGGCCAAGAGCGCCAAGTACTTTTTGGACCGTGCGTAATCCGCTTTACGATGCATGTACACGAACTCGACGCACTCACGCGAGCGGCGCTCCCATCCACTTAGTGTTGAGCTCGGACGTCCATCCGGCCGATCCGTCCTTGATCGACCTGACGAACGACGACAATGTTCCCACC
This sequence comes from Guyanaporus albipodus, assembly GCA_038088995.1. Lineage (NCBI taxonomy): Eukaryota > Fungi > Basidiomycota > Agaricomycetes > Boletales > Boletaceae > Guyanaporus > Guyanaporus albipodus. The sequence goes on from JBBPKA010000206.1 coordinate 22,012, forward strand.
AGCGCCTGCATCGATGATTATGGCTATGGGAGCGACAGTGATCTCGACGATTGCGATGACGCTGGTTCTGTTGGGGACCCAGAAGGCCGGACGGCGTCCAAGGACGACGAGTGAGGCTCACCGTCGGATCGTCCGTCGGATCACCCAAACTGATTGGTCGTTCTGTTCCAGGTGTGCTGACAACGGATCCGAATCAGACGGCTCGGATGTGTTCGTGATGAGTCTGGAGCAACCCAGAGACGAACCGTACTCTGTGAACGTGGACAGAGCGGGATCGGTGGCGAGTAGCGAGACGGCCGTTCAAGGTGTTGGAGGGGACAAAGCGTCGACCAACCTGGCCGTCATGCGCCTGCGATCCTTGAGCAGCCGACACGTGCTGGTCAAGGATGCGGCATTCCAGACGTAAGCTAGCGTTGATGCTTTCGCTGGGCGTGGAGGCATTGTGACGATGTTTAGGTGGTATACCATGTTGAACTATTTGTACACCGACAAGGTCAAGTTCTTGCCTCTCAGTTCGGCGGCGCTGGAGGGGCAACAGCCCCATGAATGTTCAACGAGCCCTCTAGACGAGCCAAAGTGTTCGGCCAAGTCCATGTATCGTCTGGCTTCCAAGGTTCGTAGGCTCGCATACCCAAGAAACTGGCGTTAGAATCTGAGATGACCTCTTAGCTTGGGTTGGACCATCTCCGTGACGAAGCGCTTTCCAGCATCAAAAACAACCTTACAGAACACAACATTCTCAAGGAGCTTTCGTGCAGTCTCTGCTCGACGTGCGGTTCCCCATCCACCCTCCGTCCACGACGTCGTTTGGCTCACTGGACCACAGATACCCGGACCTCCTCGAGATGGAACTCGACTCGCTATACGCACACATCGAATCCGCACCGGTGGTGGCTAAATTCCCCGCGTTCGCACGACGGATCGCGAACAAGGAATATGCCCATGGAGCGGACATTATCGTCGGCATCTATGCGAGGATCCTGAAAGAGTCGCGTCTCAGAGCGGTCGCTGTCGGCAGTGGTGCCTCCGGAGACGACGCTTCGTCATCGTCTTCTGGCACGGCGCAGGCGCAGGGGTCTGCGGGCGTGGCTGCGTCCGGCGGTGGGGGGGTGACGGCGACGACCGCTAAAGTGCCGCCTGTTTCAGCGGTATCGTCGTTTGGTGCGAGCGTCCCTCCAGCGGTGGCAGTAGACAATCCGTTTTCGTCGTCGTTGTCGTCGTCTACGAAATCCAAGTCCGCGAAGAATGCGGTGAGTCCTTGTCATTGTGTTTTTCTTTTCTGATGGCTCTCCAATCGGGTGACCATTCTTACAGGAGGTTGACGCATTCGGCCGACCCTCGAGACAACGATGCTCAAAACAGGGACGATAGGGCGGAGGTAATGATCTCGGACAATTTGTAACGTATCAACAAGAAATATGGGCCATGTCTGCCCAGTGTACCTGGAGCTCGTTGCGAATTTGTACTAATGCTAATCCAACGATCCACATGGTGACTTTCAGTCACACGCCGTCACCTGTACAAAGGCTTCCATGATTGCCTTCCTGCACAAGGGTATTATAGCGTCGCCACCACATTAGACACGAGCATCGAATAAGTGATCACTCGACTCGCACGGCCCACTAACCATGATCAATATCGTCGCCTTTTTCTTCTCTCCAGGGACAAGTAGTGACTGTACCTGGAGCTTCCCGCCAGTCTGGCACCGCATCTCCATCAGCGATGAACAGGCCCATTGAATCCTTTTACCTAAGATAAGGTACAGTCACTTGCAATTCCGCCTTTAGAGCGTCGAGTCACCTTTTTTCTCCTTCCTTTCAGTCCAACCGAGCGCGTTCGCCAACAGTCACTGGCTTCTTCCAACTACAAAACCAATGTTTGCAAACTCTGGAACGAGTACAAATGGATTCATCTTTGGGAGAGCGTCCTCTGAACCGTCGGTAGCTGCACCCAATGGTTCGAACAATGCCGCCTCCAACGCCACCAACGCTGTCGATCCCTTTTCCTTTACCTCTTCGAACGCGACTGCAGGCAGTGCGTCGAAGAGCAACGAATTCGCGTTCAGCGGAACGAGTGCGTTCGGCGCGTTCGGCAGCGGCGCCTCGTCCTTCGGGCAACCAAAACCTGCGCCGACCTCGGGCGCCGTTCCTGCAGGCACGTCGTATTACGATCACAGCGAGACGCGCCCACTCACGTGCGCTCCTCTCCCTCCTTTCGACAGCCAACGGTATGAGCACGAAGGCGCCAGTTCCAGCTATCTTCGGCAAGGGGGATCCTGGTCCTGCGGGCTCGAGTACCGGCCCAGCAAAGTCAGCGACCCCCCAAAGGCCTTCTCCAGAGGTAGGCGATCGCAGCGTTGATGTCTGACTTGTGCACGCCATTGACGATGACCACCGTCGCGTGGGTGACAAGGATGCGCGGCATGCTCGCGACAAACCAACGAGTGTGTTTGGCCAGAAATCGAAGAAGAACCCAGTGGTCCACCTGCCACCCGCGACCGGCTCGCTATTTGGAGGTAGCAATACGAGCGGGTTTGGGAGCAATGCGAAGCAGCCCGCAACGGGATCGACGTTTACGAGCGCCTTTGGAGCTACTGTGAACCAGCCCGCGACTGGGTCGACGTCTGGAGGCACGAGTGCTTTTGGGAGCGCTGCGAGCGAGCCTGCTGCTGGTTTGACCTCGGGAGGGGGCACTACTGACGTGCTCGGGTCCGCCACAGGTCTGCCCGCTGCAGGGCTGCTCAACGTCTTTGGACAACAACGGTTTACCTTGGCTGCTCCCGCTAGTTTTGTGCCTGCGAAACCTCAACAAGTACCATTGGATACGGGCGCTGGCGCCAGCGTTTCTGGTGGTACGAGTGCACCTGAACAATCAAAATTTACTTCGGGACTTGTAAGCGCTTTTGGACCCCCGAGTAGGTGCTAATCACAATTGCCTTGCTGTTCTAACTTACTCTGCAGTGGGCACCGCATTCGATCCTAGCAAGCTGGTGGACATAGAAGCACTTGTGAGAAAGTCTTTGCTGGGAGATGAGCTCGTCAACACCCAGTTCCATCTCTTCTCCACAAGATCCTTGCAGTCTGAGCGGGTCACGAAGCCCCGCGTGCTCTGTGCAAATAATGCCATTCTGGCCAGGACCTCGAAATACTTCGTAGACCGTGAGTAGTCGATCCTCTCGTCAGAAATGGATGGATCTATTCATCAGCGGCTGCCAGTGTTGAGCTCGGACATTAGTCCTTCCGACCTTTCGTTGGTCGACCTCACAGGCGACAACGACGTCCCCGGTGATGCCCTATTTGACGATTATGGATACGACAGCGACAGTGACCTCGAAGACTGTGATGAACCCGAGGTCACGGAGGATGGCGATAAGTGAGATTCACTGTCCGTCATACGATCAATTTCCGGCTGATGCTGTCCGGTCAGGTTGTCCAGGAGTGATTCCAACGTACCTCCCCCTGACGAGTCCGTCACGAATCCGGAGGGAGGAAACGACAAGAAATTGGGGAACCGGGCTGCAGTGCGTCTGCGTTCGTTGGAAAGCCGTCACATCCTTGTTAAAGATACTGCATTCCGAACGTGAGCTTGATGTCAGCGTGCACCTTGCTTGGACTAAGGGGGGCTTGGCTTTTAGATGGTACACCCTCTTGAACTATCTTTACACTGGCAGGTTCGGCTTTTTGCCTCTCAGTTCCGCCACACCCAGTAGACATCATCAACCTTTGGAGAGTCTTCCGGATTTGCCGAGATGTTCTGCCAAGTCCATGTACCGTCTTGCTTCCAAGGTCTTTATACTTCTTCCCCCTTGGGCCATTAGAGCTCATGCTGAAAACACGTATCTAGGTTGAGCTGGATGAACTCCGCGACGAGGCCTTTTCCTACATTCGCAGACACATCAACGAACACAACGTTCTGAAAGAGATCTCGTGCAGCCTTGTCTCCAAGTGTGTCCTCTCTCCCCAAACCGTTGATAGTGTTGACATCGTTCCGTTCACCCCCCTCAAAAAATGATAGGTATCCGCGATTGCTCGAGATGGAGCTCGACGTCCTGTATGCCCATATCGGCTCGCCTCCAGTCGTTGCAGACTTTACCGCGCTCGCAAAGCGCGTCGGCAGTGGCGAGCTCCCACACGGCGCAGATATCATGAACGGAATCCATCAGAGGCTGTTGAAAGAGCGTTTCCCCTATTCGTTTGCGGGGCTCGGCGTGCCCGCCATGCCATTGCCCTCGCCCTCGTTCCCATCGCCGTCCCCGTTGCCATTGCCGTCCTCGTTTGGCGTGCCGGGGGCATCGGAATCGACAAAGCTGGACGTGGGGGCAGGCAAGCACGAGACTGCTGCGTCGTTGCATGCGGACAAGCAAGGCGCGACCGAGTCTGGGACCGCTGTTTCGACGAGCCAGCCGGATGGCAAAGGGAAACAAAAGGCAGTTGAAGAGGACAAGGGACAGAGGCAGTGATGGCCTTTGTCGACCCTCTCACCTCCGATATAAAATGGGGGAAAAGGGACATGAAGAGGTAGCATCACAGGAATTTAAAAAATGCATGTATTATTTTCTTTCATGCATAGCTACATAGTCCCCTCCCTTGATCTGGAGGAAGAGGTATACCTTTGTCGATCATCGTCTGGAGGTTGTGCTCATCCGACGGCCACAAGGATTTACAACATCTCTGATCGTAATTTGTTCGTCCTGGGAGCGAATGACAGGAATCATTTTGCCATTGGTTTCTCTTCTTGCCAGCCACTTGGAATCTGGGGAGTGTCACCCACAAAGCATTAATGGTATGAGTAGTAGAAGGGGTCCGGATATGGGAATTCTACATATTAGAATGTTTGACCGTGACGAAGTCAATCGATGACGTAGGATAACTTGCATCACGTGCGACACTTAGACATCAAATCTCTGCCGAAAAAATTCTGCTCGCCCCTGGCACCAAGCTCTCGCCCAAACTCCCCTCAAACTTCCCCCCCAACAAATGTCCTCGCTGACCATGGCCTCTGATGATTTGTGTGCCCCAGATGCTGAGAGACTTGAAGCTGACGGGATACAAACCCATTTGACTCCCAGGGTTTGAAGGAAGGATGCTAGTACCGTGAATTCTACTCAAAGATAAAATGTACTTGATGACCCGAATGAGGGGCGCTGTCTCATTACCAACCAGTCAACTTCAGTTCAACTGTGCTATCTTGTACCCCAAGCCACCAGAGTTGGGATGGTGTGTATCCATATTTTGGATGTTCGTTTGTACTCATGCTTTGCACCACAAGTCAGAAAGTTAGAATATGTATGGGAAATAGGACATCAGCGCTTCAACGTCGACACGAGGTATAATCTATTCTATTACATGTGTTCATACATATCGAGGCTGGATATACTGACTTTCCCTCTAGTGACGGCCATTGGCACACAACATTCAACAAATTCATGTGGATTCTGACCCCTGAACTGAAGATCCTGAAGGATCTGGAAGGTATATACTTCTCCAATGAGTGCCCAGCGAGCAATCTTGCAGAGGTCACTTATTCTACTTGTTTGTGACTTTTGCTGACTGATGTATAGCAATTTGCAGATCAAACTTTCAACTACCATATCATCCCCATTGCCCCATTCGATAGGATCATCTACCACTTCCCAATCATTGGTAGTGATGAACATGTCTACCGTCCACCTTACTTCGGGCTTGGCACTCTTACCAGCCATGTTCAACCGCACTATGTGGTCCTCAATGCTGGTCAAAAAATAGCAACGGGAAAAATTACTTCAGATGCATTCATTGCAATGCATGGCTTTCAGTCTGAGAATTTAGGGATTCCGGTATCAGAGGTGTTACCAGTTGATTACATTCAAAATCTGTACTACAAGTGGACAAATACAGAAGTCCCTAGTGAGTGGGATGGTCATGGTTCACCCTTGAATCTTGCAGGCGAGGAGGGGCAAGATGATTCTTCTCAGGAAAAGACTCCAAGATCTGAGGGACAGGGCAGCCAAACTTCAGCAGGTTGGTATGAAGGAAGACAACACCAAGCTGTTTACCCCATCCAGTTGCCTGAAGATGACAACTCCATTATAGACGACATGGTCATCAAGGATGACACCGAGTGGATCGAGTATATCCAAAGGTGGCGAAATCAAAGCAAGGATGCTTTGGACAGTCTGGAGTCGGACATCCTGAATGACTCGGACGATGCACAACTTGCTGCATACCACAATGCGCATGCTCGTACACCACCTCCTGTGGTTTGGAATGAATGGAAGCCAGTTTGGAATGATAGGAAGTCCCGATATCCCAGCTGGTTGGACCGATCGAGGTATTCGAGATTGGGCGATTTTCAAGAGTGACGTGGACCTGATGCGACCACAGCACCCCAAAGTTACTTTATAATTTTTTATTCTCGCTACGGATAGTAGTAGTTTCGAGGGGGGGGGGCATGATCCGTAAGACGTTGACTTTTTCAGACGGTCATATGTTTGAACACGTATCATCACGGGATCGTGCCTACCGTGCCTCAGCTGTGTAGGTAGTTCAGTTCTTTGCTTGAGATACTGATAACAACACGAGGCATTGTTGGTTTCGACTGGGCGCTAACCCTCTTGATAAAAGAGCCATCAATGTACTATGATTCTCAGCATCCGTCCTTCCCATCCAACTCCTGCCAGCAGCACCATGGAACATCCTGCTAAACAGGAACGCATCGAGGAGCTATTGAGAAAGTCTCTCCTCGGCGACGAGCTTGTCAACACCCAGTTTCATCTCTTTTCTGCAAGGTCTGTGCAACAGCACAGAGTTCTGAAGCCGCGCGTCCTTTGCGCCAACAATGTTCTCTTGGCAAAGAGTTCACAATACTTTCTGGACCGTAAGTACTCTGCTTAAAGAGGCGAATGATGAATTCATCAGGTTTACCCAGTGTTAAGCTCGGATATAAATCCATCCGATCCTTCGTTGATTGACCTCACCGATGACCATGATGTCCCTAGCAATGCCCAGATAGATGACTTTGGTTATGGGAGTGACAGCGATCTGGATGATTGCAACGATCCTATTCCCATCAAGGCCATCAAGGCAAAGAAGCGGTCTGCGTCCAAGCACGACGGGTCAGGTTTTTCATCACCGCTTTGATCTCCAACTGAGTTGCCTGCTTAGATCGTCCGATGATGGATCCGAATCAGACAGCTCAGATATGTTTGTCATGAGCCCAGAACACCCGAGAGAAGACGACCTGTTTTCTGCAGACAAGGATGGCGCAGGCTCAGTGGCGAGCAGCGATACTATTGCTCATGATGCTGTGGGTAATAGAACCTCGAGGGGCCAGACTGCGATACGCCTGCGGTCCTTGGGAAGCCGTCATGTGCTCGTCACAGATACCGCATTTCAAACGTAAGCTAAGATTAGCATCTCTTCTTGTCCGCGTGTGTCATATTTCGGGTCTTAGGTGGTATTCCCTACTGAACTATCTGTACACCGACAAATTCAACTTCTTACCTCTCAGTTCTGCGACACCCAGCGGGCAGCCTCGTGGATCTTTGACGAGCTCTCTAGATGAACCGAGATGTTCGGCCAAGTCCATGTATCGTCTAGCCTCCAAGGTTTGTGTGTTTACTTGTGGTCATGAAACTGACGTTGCAAGCTAAAGTGGAAACAGGTTGGATTGGATCATCTCCGTGATGAGGCTTTTTCCTACATCCAGCGCAACCTTACGGAACACATCATTCTGAAAGAGCTGTCATGCAGCCTTGTCTCGAAGTGTGTTTCTATTGAATTTCCCTTTGCTTCAACAGCTACTCACCAAGCTGTAGACATCCGGAGCTCCTCGAGATGGAACTCGATGTGTTATTCGCCCACATCGAATCTGCTCCTGTCGTGGCAAATTTTCCTGCTCTCGCGCGACGTATCGCAAACAGAGAACTCCCCCATGGTGCTGATATCGTCGTGGGCATTCACACGAGGTTCTTGAGAGAGTTTCGCCCCAAACCGTTGAAGCCAGCAGCCCCTCCTATTCAGCTGAGGTTCGAGGCACCGAAGCCAGAGAAAGTGGACATACGCGCGAGTAGTATGCTTGGGGTTGAAGCTAAAGCTGAAAATAAAATCGAAAATGTTCTGGCATCTCAACAGGTGTCGACAAAGGGAATGGGGTTTGAAAATGGGAAGCGGCAACAAAAGTAGCGTACAAGCCATCCCTAGCCACTCCATTGTCCGGCAAGTATAGTACCTAGTACTTAGAGCCATTCGTTTACTATGCGCTGTCAGGTAGGCGATCTTCTACTTTGTGGGTTGAACATTTCTTACAACCTCTGGTTTTACAGCTACGATATTTCGACTCAAACTTGGGTGCTAGTGTATCATACGTCGAGCGAACTGAAGTTCGGTGCCATGTGGAATACATTACATTCCTCTCGTTTACAGTACAGTGGGCTGGATGACGGTACTGACAACTGTTCCTATGCCACCTTGTTGTCACAGCCCCTGTGCACATCTGATGGTGGCGCACTGGTCATGGGAGTGCAATTGACTCATTTTCCATGCAACAATATGAAGAAAACGCAGCGTGGTCGGAGGTTTGTTTTCTGTGACAACGATTGAAGCTAGTAATCTCTACTTGCAATTGTGCTTGACTTGCTTTACTCCGAAGAGGGGTTGGTACTTGTCATTGTACCTGCGGCGATTGTCAGGTCGGCTCGCTGCTAGCCAGACGCTGTTCCTGTACCTTGCTTGGTGTGTCCTCGTCGTTCTCTTACTTTCTTCACAGTTGCAATAGGACACTAAAGGGTCAGCACAAGCCAAAGAGGCAATCAGTATCCAGCAGAAAATGGCTGCCGCGAATCCCGACAAGCGGGACGCCGGGTCGTCCACATTTGCTAGTTCGTCTACGCCTCCAGCTTGCAATTTTTTGATGCTGACCTACTACCAAATATCTGCTTGTCACTGACGGTAGGCGCATTTGCTCGTAGTCAAAGTGACGCCACTTCTGCTCAGGAGGCCGCCAGTGCGTTCTCTTTTGGCGCACCTGGGGCGAACCCCGGTTCTAGTGCGCCGGAAGGAGGCGGTTTTGCATTCGGTGGGAGTGGAGGTGTATTTAGCGCAGCATCTGCTGCAGACCCATCGGGGAGTAATAGTAACGCTGATGATTCCACCTCCTCTGCAACAGGGAGCAATTTTGGTGCCAGCGGATCGCGTTCAACGGGGCAGTCACCCTTCACTCTTGGCGTCGCTCCTACCAGGGCAACAGGCACCTCTTTGCCAGGTTATTCTGTCTACAGTGAGAAAGACCCTTCAAATCCGAGCGCCATCCTCCAGTACCACTCTATCTCAGCTGCGCCGGCTTATCGAGATATGTCTTTCGAGGTAGGTCAATGAATAAATCTTGTTACGCTCGCAGCACTGAGCATCACCGGCTAGGAGCTACGCGTGCAAGATTATCAACAGCATCGCAAGAGAGCCGGTGCCTCTGGTCGAATGACAGACGAAGCCCTTTCTGCACAAATCTCAAGCATTTTGAATACTTCGCGTTTCAATTTCAACAGTGGCACAAGTAGCGTATTCAAATCTCGAAACGCCTTCGGTTTACCGAGTACGTTCCTACACTCTGCTATCGTATTTTTCATCCGAGATGTTGCACGACAGGCCACACGTCAGATCCCAGTAAACTGATATGCATGGAAGAGCTTCTACGAAAGCTTTTTCTGGGAGAAGAACTCGTCGATACCCAGTTTTATCTTTTCTCTGCAAGGTCTTCATCGACAGATCGAGTCACGAGACCTCGCGTTCTTTGTGCAAATAATGCTCTTCTAGTCAAGGCCTCGAAATACTTTTCGGATCGTGAGCAGTTCTTTGACTTGAGATGTCTCTCGCGCTCATTCGTCCCATTCAGTTTTGAGCTCTGATACAAAGACTTGCGACCCTTCGACGGTCGATCTGATGGGCAATGATGACGTTCCGAGCAGTGCTCAATTTGATGATTACGGGTATGAAAGTGACAGCGACCTTGAGGACTGTGGCAACCCTATTCCCGAAGAAAATCCCGGGGATCAGCTTGCGACTTCATCGACCCCAGCTTCCAAAGGTAAGGGCAAAGCCCGAGCCGTGGACGACAACGAGTGAGATCTCCCACCCATCTTTTAATCGATCCTTGGCTAATGTGTCTGCTTTGCTCTCAGTTCTATCCCCATTACGGATTCCAGTTCAGCAGAAAGCAGCAGATCCGTGATCCAGAGTTCAGTAGGCAACCAGGTTGTCACGCATACGCGTTTGTTGGGAAGACGTCACATCCTCGTCAAAGACACTGCATTCCAAACGTAATATCTTCTTCAGCGTGTTCTTTCTTGTTGAAGCTGATTGTAGGTTGGCGTTTAGGTGGTACACCCTCTTGAACTATCTCTGTACCGGCAAGTTCGGCTTCTTACCTCTCAGTTCTGCAGCATCCGGTAGGAATCACGAATCTTCGACGGGCCATCTAGATGTGCCGAGGTGCTCTGCAAAGTCTATGTATCGTCTTGCCTCCAAGGTTCGTCTGCTCAGTCCCCTTCAACGTTTTGGTCCAGTGTTAAAAGTTGATATTTGCTCTAAGGTCGGGTTGGACGAACTTCGCGACGAGGCTTTTTCATACATTCGGAGCAACCTCAGCGAACAGAACATTGTGCGAGAGCTTTCGTGTGGCTTTGTCTCAAAGTGAGTCCTTCCCGGCCTTCTTCCATCGCCCTTTACTTAGAGACTCGCTGCAGGTATCCCCGACTGCTCGAGATGGAGCTCAACATACTATACGCCCGCATCGGATCCCCTCCTGTGGTTGCAAATTTCGACGTCCTCGCGCGGCGCATCGCGAACGGAGAACTACCTCACGGCGCGGCCATCATCCTTGGCATTCATAAACGGCTATTGACTGAGCGTAATCCGTTCTCGTTGAAACCATTTTGGGCGTCGCAGAAATCGGTAAGGCCAGACGCAGGTGGAGGTGATGTGCCCAAGGGCGAAGTTGGGGACGAAGCTCGACCAAGTCATGCGGGGGGATACCCTGACGGTTTCTCTTTCGCGAATCTGGGTTCGACTCCCGGCGCAGCACCAGGGGCGTACAATAAATCCGACTGCCACGTCAACTGAAGAGCCGAGTGTGAAAAAGGGGGGTTGATAACCCCTCCTGCTATTGCGACTGACATAGAGCAGAGTGAATGGGCTGACGAATATTTAATACTGAAACACCTCTGGAGGAGCGGGCAAGGTTTGGTTTATGATTTCTCAGGAGTTGTCTAGAGCTAAGAACGATTTGATCCCAACAAACGTTTAAATTATTCTACCTAACATGTACTATGGACTGGACATGGTAACATAGTACGCTGAGCCTGATGTTTGATGCTGCAAGGAAGCATCCAGCAAGCTAGGAGAACGAGAACGACCTAGGCATCTCTGTACTTTGTCCGAGGGTTGGCATGTCTCTTCTGAAAGCTCTCATTTGAATTCCGAACTGGCAAGAACACTTTTACTCCTTTTCCTTCTGCTCGGACTGCCGAGGTCTTCTACAAGCTAGCTCTTCAAATGAAGCGAAATCCGTGTGTATTGAATCATCTCAGCTTCAAGGTTTGTATCAGTGCACAATCCCGTGGAAGTAGAGCTTACATACTACACGACGCGATTTGGATCGGGCAACTTGAGGCCTTGAGACCTTGGCCCGCAGAACGCATCATTCATGTTCTCGTTGAACCGCCTTGTGTAGCCTCCCTCGTGGAACTGATATCATTATTGAGAGTCGCCGGGGCTCTTGGAGTCGGCCAAAGACACGTTTTGAGACTTAGAGGAGGCGTCGGTGGGAGAAGAGTGCCAAGAAGTGTAATGGTGTGCCAGTGGAACTTGAGAATTGGTTCAAATGGCCAACACAAACTGAGGAAAGGCTGGCCATTGGCTGGTCGATGCTAGCGCCAATGGGTAACACGTGAACAGATTCATGGGGTGATCGATAAGGAGGTAGATCTAGCGTGAAATAGCAGAGCCAGAGGTACTCCTCGAACGCGTACTTTATCTTATCTGTGCCATATCACGATCATGGAAAGTATGGGTCGTCATCCGACCTGGAGGTTGGCCATACTGATCTTTTTTACCTTGTTGAAAAGGTTGGAACGGCGCACAACCACTCGAAATACACAACGGTGACGATACGTTCGCGATCGCATTCTTTCCAGATGGCGAACATTTCGTGAGCGGTGGTTCCGGAAAGACGGTTCGACGCTTGCAGGCAAAAGACGGTCGCGAAATTGCCCGGAGGTCGATGAAAACAGGAGGCACGGTCTGCGACGTCGCTGTATCGCCGGACGGTAACTGGATCGTGAGCGGGGGAAACTTTGGAGTGGTCGTCTGGAGCGCAACCACGCACGCAAGGGTGACTCAGTTCGCATGGCCGTACGAAAAGTGCGTATGGGCCGTTCATGTGTCACCGGACTCGACGAGGTTCGCGACTGCATCCTTGGACCGCAGCGTGTGCATCTGGAACATCCCCACTGGAGAATGCCTCGTAGGCCCACTACTGCACGAGGACGCTGTCGGGTCGGTCAAGTTTTCTTCACAGGGGGACCGCATTGCCACCGCCACGGTGAAATGTCACTCAGTCCGGGTCTACGACAGCCAGAACGGCGAACTCCTCTACAATGTTGTCGTCGCGGAGCTCTCTCTATCGTCCACCCCGTTCACATGGACTCGGGATGGCCAGCTGTTCTTCGTATGTGGCGGAAAAATTCAATGTCTTGACGGTTCCGATGGTGCAGTCCTCCGAGAGTGGAGCATCTCCAGTTCCTCGTCGTCCTCGTCGATTGCGCTTTCAAAGTCTGAGAGCTTCATCGTATGTTCCACGGGCAGTTCCATTTCCTTCTGGGACGTTTCCACACATGCGAGAATTGGACCTATCATTGCACACGACAACATCATCAATTGCCTCGCTCTTTCATCTCAGAGTGAATTTCTCGCAAGCGGTGGGTATGACAAAAAAGTCACTCTTCGCGATCTCCGGACTATTCTTCCTTGGCACTACTTCCATCATGGTGTAAGCGTATCTCTACCCGCGTGTTCCTCGTCAATCTGCCATGGTTCTGATGCATTGTTAGGGAACGTGCCTCCTTCATATCAGCACAGCGCTGTTCGAACCCTGGATCCGGCATGACTGGGTAAACGCGGAAAACGTCCTGGCGGGAGAAATGGCGAATCTTTCGCGGCCTATCCACGAAACACTTGCTTATCGCTCACTTATACGGGCACGTTCACAACTGTGGAATGAGGCATTCGATGACGCCGAAGAGGTAGTTCAGCGATCATTTTCATCCATATTCACTCAACTTTGCCTCTCTGAAGTCCCTCAGGATTCGGCCAACCACTGTTGGCCATATAGCAAGAGCGGTGTCTCTTGTCGAAAAGGACGATCAGGAGATCGTGTTACGACGTTTTGACCTTGTATTTGGGGACTGCGAGGCGCACGAAATGCATTCCCTTTTGCTAATCAAGGTCTGCTGTTCAGTTTTTGACACCCATCTACATTAAAATTCGCCTCCCATTCAGGCCATACTTTACTTTGTTGCTGGGAAGCAGAACAATGGGATATCACGTATACATGACCTTATCTCAACTGCGAATAACGACGCGAAATACTACTGCCATCATGTACGTACGGGACACCCGTTTGCATATGGCGCAGCTAATCATCAAATAGTTGCTCGGAAGCATGTATTTACAGCAAGGGGACTATGTGCGAGCAAAACAGACGCTTGAGTGTGCAAGGGGTCTAGCACCACCTCAAGGACGGTCTTTTCTGAACACTGTCACTCTCGTAGGTAATTCCTCATACACTTACCACACCAGTAGATCTGACCCTCTGAAGATATTTGGATGGGACTTTGAGCAGTTCGATGTGATAGTTCAGAGACATTCGTGTGAAATGCTGTACTCCGCTGGGCGCACACACGAGGCCACGGAGGCGTTTCTGACCATGTTGGATACGTTAGATCAACAGACTCGAGCAAGTAGAGCTTTCACTGGTTGGGTTTCTGGTGGGTTGCCATAGCCTGACTAACATCATTGAGTGGACTCAGGTGCCCTCCGGCAGACTTTACGCAGAGATGCATCGAGACGCTGACAACACTCGGAGATGAAGCGTTAAGTGCTACTAACTACGATGAAGCGATTTCACAGTACTCCGTTGTGTTGTCATTTGATCCTGCCAGATCCGCCGGTCTTTTAGTTAAGCGCAGCAAAGCGAGAGCCCAAAAGGGGCTGTGGCTAGATGCATTGGAGGACGGGAACAGGGTATATTTTCTACTTAATCTGTCGTGAGACAATCTGACGATACCAAACACATAGGCAATTAACTTGGACAGTTCATACCCTTGGGGCTACGAGGCGAAATATACCGCGCTGCTCGGCCTGAAACGCTACGACGAGGTCATTGAGGCATTCAGCAGTATGCTCTCAGCGATGGAGAATTCACCAGATCAAGAGATCCGGCGTGAGTACCCCGCATATAGGGACGATGGTCATAGATCAAATGTTTCAACAGAGTTGCGAGGGACATATATATCACCCTTACAGGTAGAAGCGGCCGTCGACTTTATCATCCAAGGAGTCCTCAGAATATGCCCAACGGTTCTCATTGATGTCGAGACCGGCCGTCTTTGTGACGGGGCAGAACGAATACGGATGTTCAAGGCTGAAGCACCATTTAAAGCATTGATTTCCTCGATGACTAGGGAGTTGGATCATGGGTGCATCTTGCGGGCCGTTGCGAAATATTTTCAATACGTGTCGTTCTCGCATGTATGGCAAGGGAGAGAGCCATCATTCCAGGACGTCACCTCGGTCGTATCCGTTCAGAACTTGGATTCATCTCCACTCAACCACAAGTTGCGCAAATTCTGCGAAGTGGTCCGAGAGGAAGGCTATCGATGGGCGTGGAGCGATACATGTTGTATCGACAAGACGAATAGTACAGCTTGGACCTATTCACTCGTCAAAATGTACGAGTGGTATGGAGAATCGGCCGCTACGCTGGTTTACCTCGCTACTGTCTCGTCTCCGTCGTCTTTGGGCGATCTCACTCGAAGTACATGGATGACGCGCGCCTGGACACTGCTGGAACTCCTTGCACCTAAGGTGATCCGATTCTATGACTCTGATTGGAAGCCATACCTCAACGACACACATGAAAACCATAAGGACTCTCCCGAGATCATGCAGGAGCTTGCGACATCTCTTCAAGTCTGTCCTGAAAGCATCACCTCTTTTCAGCCCGACGACCTCCAGGTCAGGGATAAACTCCGCTTAGCATCAACACGCACGGCAACGGTAGAGGAAGACATGGCATACTCACTAATTGGCGTATTCAAGAGTGACATACAACCGCAGTATGGAGAAGGAGATGCCGCACTTGGTCGGTTGCTGGAGGAGATCGTTACTCGTTCGGGTGAAGTGACTGTGCTTTCCTGGACTGGCAGGCCTTCTCGATATAATAGCTGCCTTCCTGCAACGCTTTCCGTCTACGGCCAGACACCGTACGTGACACCTCCAATTAGTGACGAGGAGATGGAGACGCAGGTTGCAGCGTTGAGGCCTACCTTGACAGAAACGCAAGCCATATTGATCTACGACCGAATCACGCGTCTCCCACCTGCTCGCTTTGAAAACGGTCGTCTTCACCTCCCGTGTATCGTGTTTGCAGTCAAAAGGTTCAGTGCCCACGAGTCCGCTAACGGTCTGGAGCACCAATACCGCGCAAGAGTATCGCCAATCGGCCACGTCACGTTCCAGACGTCAGAATTACTCTCGTTCGAGGAACCACGCAAGTTCGTGTTCGTTCATCCATGGATCCGTGACCTTTGCAATAGGTCCGATACCATCACTTGGACAGACTCTTCGGACGGCGAGAAGTCCGACTCTGATACAGAGAACGAACTTGTCGAGGTGGATTCGGATCGTGCTCCAGCTTTCCTGCTCGAGGAGGTCCCTCCGCCAAAGATGGATGACTATACCTGCGCGCTCAGGTTGATCACTCGCCTTGGTCGACCTTTCAGTGCGATGTTATTGCAACAGATGGCTGGTGGAGGGTATAAGCGCGTCGCTACCGAGCACGAGATCATCGTTCCGAGGTTCGAAAGCCAAATCACATCTACTAGGGATGTTCGTGCCGAAGTGCTGGACATTTTGTGACGCTTCAGGGATGGGATTCATTCAAGTGTATCGTATCGACTCTTTTTCTTTCTATCGTCTAGAGTATAGTTGCTGATTACTCTGAGCAGTATTAAACGCTCCCTGTGCCCTCCATTTCACTCTATCCTCAAAGTGATAAGCTGGATGACCTTATGCTTCACTGGGCTTGTCTAGTCAGGATCTCTTTAATAAGCTCTAGTTTGCTGATGTCTTCCCCTGATATCGCGGGTGCTAGAAAAGGGTGCATGGATGTGGTGACTCTGTGCTTTGAATATATGCCACACACCTTGCTATGATCCGTTCAACCTCGTGTTTAGGCTTTGATAAGCCTCGTGCATGAGTCACACACCATATGCTTACATCGAAATCTAGAAAGAGCCCGATGCAACTCGAGACAGCTTGCGATATGTCCCAAGGCTCAGGGAATACGAAGTCTGGGGAAACTCCGGTGTCCCCCGTACAAGAGGTGGGTCCAAAGACGTCGAGGCGGGGCGTCCCAAGATCGGAAGGGGGGCCGTCTTGCGACTTACAATAATACAATGATCCAACTTCTATATAGTACAAGAAAGAATAGTGCTACAATGTGAGATTATTAAGTTGCAACTAGTAGTGTGAGATGTGCAGGCAACCAGGGGGCCTGAAAATGAGGCTCTATAGGGTCCTCCATCACTACATTCCACTGAAACCAACCAACTTTTTCATATTGCTACCGCGCCCAGCAAAGACCCATTCTATCTGGTTTGACATCTTTATCTTCACTCCCAGGTCCGAGGCAAACCTAACATGGCGCGTTGATCGTCAAGGAGACACAATCCAAGAAGACCGAACGACTTACGACCACACTGCCGCAGGATTCTTCTGGAAGAATCGGCCCACGAGGATCACGTCGGCTTGTCCCTTGTCCAACACTTCTTCGGCGACCAATCCGTTTTTGATCGATCCGACAGCTCCCACCACGAGCTTGTCGCCTACCGCTTGCTTTACTGCGTGCGCGAACGGCGCTTGATAGGCTGGTCCGCCTTTGATGATGGCCTTGGGGTGGTTCCCTCCGCTCGAGACATCCAGGAAATCAACCCCGCGTTCTGCAAGTATGCTCGCGAGCTTGACCGTGTCTTCCACCCGCCAAG
>JBBPKA010000207.1:0-10639 GCA_038088995.1 Guyanaporus albipodus
TTTGTTTGTGGATGAAAAGCTGTAGAAAGTTTTGGTGTAATTCCAAGCTTTTTACACAAGTCTTTTATGATATGTAATGCAAATTGTGGTTCATAATCTGAGATTATTGTTTGGAGAAGGCCATGGATTTTTCATATATATATGAGACATAGCTTTGCTATTTCCAATGTAGTGATTGCTTTGTTGCAAGGCATGAATTCTATTTCTCTTGAAAATCTGTCAACTACAACCAATATAGAGTTGTATCCATTGGATTTTGGCAAATCTGTGATGAAATCAGTAGAAATGTCTTGCCATGGTCCATTAGATATTGGGAGTGGTTGAAGCTTTCCTGGTGTTACAAGGTTTGAGTCCTTAAATCATGGACAGTGGTCACAGCATGAAATGTAATCTTTCACAAATGTAGGGAGATATGGCCATATATATGATCATTGGATCAATTCTAGTGTTTTGTCATAGCCTGGATGTCCTGCAATTGGAGTATTATGGTGTAGTTATAGGATTTCCATTTTGAAACCATAGTTGTCTGGGATAATAAATTTGTCATTATTGTCATAATGAGGTTTTTCTATTTTTGAGACTTTTTCAAGGATGAATTTATCACCTGTGTCAATCAAAATCTTTTTAATCATGGAATCAGGGATGATTTGGATTTCTTGATTATTTTAATCTATTCTGTCAGCATGGTTTTCTCTTTTGGATAAAGTGTCTGCTTTTACCATTTGAGTTCCTGCTTTATAAACCCATTTGAAATTGAATCTTGATAATAAACCATTAAAGGTTTGTATGATTGTTTTAGATTTCAAATTCTTGATGTGCTCCTTTGAAGTGATGTTGCCATTATTTCAATGCTTATATTGTAATGAATGCTATATATCTTCCTTATTTTATTACTATTTTCTCACTATTTTTTTTTTACTTATCCTTTCATTCTCTTCAACTCAAGCCCCTACAGATCATGTGACTTACACAGCCACATCACATGACAAGTCACATGATGGATATACCTTATTATCAATAACATCATAGTTCAGATCCATCAAATACAACCAAAGACTCTTATCTTTTATTATTTATCTATGATATCATATCCTCAACCCTGGCACAATCCTTATCTCAAGATAATGACTCATCAAAGCATAGCACTGACTCATTGCTTAGTCAGCAACCCATAGCCCTACTTTGTTAAGCCAATAGCATAAGCCACTTTTATCATATACCATATGCAAGGATTAGATTAGTTATCTCTGACCAATAGGATATAATTCAGTTATCTTTAGTTATCTTTGGCCAATAGGATATGATCCAGTTATCTATTTACCTGCCCTCATGTAATTCAAGCTCCACTTTGGAGTTCTAATTGAATAGTATATAAAGCAGCCAAATTAAAGGCATTCTCTCCAGTCTTGTCTTTTTTGGAGTTCCTTCCACTTCCTACTGGGTTATTCCCATTGTCCAAAGGTATAGTGATGGATTTCCTGGACACCCTGACTCAGGTTAACACATACTTTAGCATTCCCTACCTATTGTCTTATCAGCAACTAATTGATATTGCTCTTGAAGTTTTGTAAGATCCAAGTAGTAAGTTGGCCATTTCATTAGGACAAGACTATATCTATCTCCACCTTTGCTCCACCTCTTGCTTATGGACTTATCCCTCACTAGGATCAAGTACCATTCCCATCAAAGACACTTTATCATTGACTTCATCCTATCCTCTAACAATCAAAGTTAGTCACCAGTTAGTACACTTGGTGTAAGTCATAAGCTGAGATTGATACTTATTGGTTTAAGTGTCCATCCTCTCATAAGTCATATTTAGTGCATCTTATATTAGGAACATTGGATAGAAAGTCCTGGTTATAGTCATAAAGCAGGAAAATATTCTGCTCATCTGGTATTGATAAGTTACATACAGCTAATAGAAAATAGCTGACATCAGCACAGGATTAACCAAGATTACCAGCCAAGTGAAGAACTCCACCAAGTTATTGAGGAATATAATAGAGTTGAGTTCTACTCTTCATTTATTCCATTAAACATCAATTCAAATAATGTTAAACTAGAAGATTATGAGCAACAAATAGCTTGCTTATCACCACCACTTAACTGTGTGAATAATCAAGACTGGCCCAACTGGTTTAGTTATTTACCAGCATACTTCACTCCTTAAAGGTCACCAACACCTTTGAGTGAATCAGTAAATTGGTACCCCATGAAAATAGTCTCATACTTTATACCACAACTATCATCTATCTATATCCAACTTCTCCCCTCTAGCCACATATCCTCTAACTATTATCCATACACACCAACTTCTCATTCCATTTACCATGGATCAGACTCTACTGCCATTGGTTCTGATATCCATAAACTTCTCCATGAGATATAGATCAACACAGATGTTGACCATTTTATTAGAGAAGTAATTGAACTGGGCATACAACAGCTCACTACTGAACAGCACAGACAAAGATAGCAAAATCATGATCAGACACTGATTAGACACCACCCCTATTGAGTATCAAATAGAGAGAGACATCACCATCCTTATTCTTCTATTAATCATATTTGGATTTGCCCTTACCAAAATAGAATCCCTCTGACTTGCCAAGGTGCAGTTGATAACTTGAGAGAATACTTTCAGCCTCCTCAACAATTGCCTCAACACATCATCAATGACATCATAGTCCAGATCCATCAAATACAACCAAAAGCCTGGAACTTTTATCTCTCATTGCTTATTTATGATATTATACCCTCAATCCTGATACAGCCCTTATCTCAAAATAATGACTCATTAAAGCACAGCACTGACTCATTGCTCAGTCAGCAACCCATAGCCCTGCTTTGTCAACCCAATGACATAAACTACTTTTATTATACATCATATGCAAAGATTAGGTTAGTTATCTCTGACCAATAGGATATGATTCAGTTATCTATTTACCTGCCCTCATGTAATTCAAGCTCCACTTTGGAGTTCTAATTGAATAGTATATAAGGTGGCCAAACTGGAGGCATTTTCTCCAGTTGAAATGGCCAACTTACTACTTGGATCTTGCTAGACTCTAAAGGGCAATATCAATCATTTGTTGATAAGACAATGAGGCAGGGAACTCTAAAGGAAAGTTAACCTGAGTCAAGGTGTCCAGGAAATTTGTCACTATACCACCAGACAATGGGAATAACCCAGTAGAAAGTGGGAGGAACTCCAAGGAGAACAAAATCCCTTCAGTTTGGCCACCTTATATGCTATTCAATTAGAACTCCAAAGCAGAGCTTGAATTACATGAGGGCAGGTAAATAGATAACTGGATCATATCCTATTGGTCAGAGATAACTAATCTAATTCTTGCATATGGTGCAAGATAAAAGTGAGTTGTATCATTGGCTTGACAAAGTAGAGTTATGGGTTGCTGACTGAGCAATGAGTTAGTACTGTGCTTTGATAAGTCATTATCTTGAGATAAGGGCTGCACTAGGGTTGAGGGTATGATGTCATAGATAAATAATAAGAAATAAGAGTTCTAGGCCCTTGGCTATGTTTAATAGATTTGGACTATGATGTCATTGATGATATTCTGGATCTAGATGTGTTCATCATGTGACTTGTCATGTGATGTGGCTGTGTAAGTCACATGACCTATGGGAACTCAATTTGGAAAGAATAAAGAGATGAGTAAAGAAAAAATAGTGGAAAAATAAAAATAAAATAAAAGAAATACATAGTGTTTGTAACATTATCCCTTTTTTAAGGATTGACTTCCAGGGGATTGAAAGGAAGAATTGATCATTCAGGAATTGGTTTTCCACAATGGTAGAAGATATCAAAGAATTGTGCTTTGATCATATAAAGTTTTCAAGATATATTTGGTTGTGACTTGTGGAACTTTGCTACTGCTTCAGGTGTGTCTTTGAGATTAGCAGCTGATTCCCTTATATGTTTGTCTTCTTCATATCCTTTCTAGTGCACTAAATATTCAAGGCATCTATTTTTGAATCTTGACTCAACAATGAATTCAACTTCATATTGTTCTTCACAATTCTCTATAATCAGAATTGGTCTGGGTTTGAATGTAGATTGGCCCATAATGCATTCTATGTATGGTTTAACATGTGATACATTTACAACTGGATGAATCTTTATTGATGAAGAAAGGTGGAGTTTGTAGGCATTGGTTCCTTTTGTGTCAATGATATTGTATGGTTTGATCCATTGTTCCATTAATTTACATGATACACAGGATAATTTTGGATTTTCTGTTGAAAGCCAGACTTTATTACCAATAGCATATTGAGATGCTGTTGAGCAATGTTTATCTGCTTAAGCTTTCATCTGTAACTATGCTTTTACTAAATTATTTTTGGCTTGTTTGACTATGTCTTTGATTTTGTCAACAAAGTCATCAGTAGTGGATGCTTTTGACTGATGTTGTTTGAATCCAAGTTAAGGTGTATAGAAACATGTAATATCAAAAGGTGCCTTTTGTATAGAGGTTTGCCTTTTTGAGTTGTATGAGAATTGTGCAAATGATAATCATTCAATCCATTTGTGTTGTTTTTCTAATGTGAAGATACAAAAGTATTGTTGAAGGTTGTGATTCATTCATTTAGTTTGTCCATCTGTTTGTGGATAAAAAGCTGTGGAAAGTTTTGGTGTTATTTCAAGCTTTTTGTACAAATCTTTCATGACATGTGATGTTAATTGTAGTTCTTAATCCAATATTATTGTTCAGGAAAGGCCATGGATTTTCCAGATATGTGTCAGATAAAGTTTTGCTGTTTTAAGAGCTATAATGATTTTGTTGCATGACATGAATTTTGTTTCTTTAGAAAATCTGTCAACTATGACCAAGACAGAGTTGTATCCATTGGATTCTGGCAGATCTGTGATAAAGTCAGCAAAGATATCTTGTCATGGTCCATTAGAAATTGGAAGTAGTTGAAATTTTCCTGGTGTTGCAACATTTGAGTTTTTAAATTGTATATAACAATCACAGTGTGAAATATAATCTTTCACAAAGGTGGAAAGTTGTGACCATATGTGTAATCATTGGATCAATTCTAGTGTTTTGTCATAACCTGAATGTCCTATAATGGATGTACTGTGGTGTAATTGGAGGATTTCCATTCTAAGATTATGATTATCTGATATAATGAATTTCTAATTATTATATCATGGTTCTTTGATCTTTTTGACTTCTTTTAAGATGAATTTGTCATCTGTGTCAATTTGAACTATCTTGATCATGGAATCAGAAATAAGCCGGATTCCTTGATTGTCTTGATCTATTCCTTCTGCATGATCTTCTTGTCTGGATAAAGCATTTGCTTTTATCATTTGAGTGCCTGCTTTGTGAACCCATTTGAAATTGAATCTTGATAGATATTGGGCCCATCTTGCTTGTCTTTGGTTTAGATTTTGATGTTGCATAAACCATTAAAGGTTTGCATGATCATTCCAAATTCCAAATTCTTGATATGCTTCTTCAAGGTAGTGTCTCCATTGTTCTAATGCTCTTATGACACTGAGCATTTCCTTATCTGTGACAGGGTAATTGCATTCTGCAGGATTAAGGGAGTAGAAGGAGAATGTGACTGGATATCATTTGTTGTTTATTTGGATAGACAATACTGTATCTGATACAAATATATGTTTGGATATGTGAGAATTGGTGCCATGGTGAATCTTTGTTTAAGTTCATTGAAGGCTGATTCTTGTGATTGAGTCCAGGTAAATAGGATGTCTTTCTTGGTTAGATTAATAAGAGGTCTTGCAAATTTGGAATATCCATTGATGAATCTTTAGTAGAAATTTGCTAGTCCAAGGAAACTTCTAATGGCTTTGATGAAGGCAGATATTGGCCATTCCAGGATAGTTTTCACTTTTATGTTGTCCATCTTGATTCTATTTTTGTTTATGATCATTCCAAGGAATTTGACTTCCTTAGTTTTGAAAGTACACTTTTCTGTTTTAATGACAAGGTTGTTCTCATCTAAGAGTTTGAGAACTTGAAGAACTATTTTGTCATGTTCTTTTGAATCATTAGTCTTTGTAAAGATCATGAGGTCATTTATATATATGACAACTATTGCACCTATATCTGTGAATATTTCATTCATTATGGTTTAGAAAGTTGCTGGGGAATTGCAGAGTCCAAAAAACATTATAAGGAGTTCATAGGATCCTCTGTGGTATGTGAAAGCAGCTTTTCATTCATCACCTTTTTGATACATACATTGTTGTATCTCCAATATAAATCTATTTTTGTGAAAAGCTTTGCACCTTTAAGCTTATCAACTAGTTGAGAGATGAGCAGCAGTGGGTAGTTGTTCTTGATGGTGTGTTCATTAAAATATCAGTAATCTTGCACCATTCTTTTTTGTCCATCTTTTTTTGGGACAAAAAATACTGGTAATATTTGTGGAGATTTACTGGATCTGATATATTCCTTTTGTAATTGATTGTTGATGAAGTCTGTAACTTCTTGTTGTTCATTAGGAGAGAGTGGAATGATTTGACCTTTCTTTGGTTCAAAAGAATCCTTGAAATATATGGTATGATTCCAGAGTTTTCTGAGGAACATGCACTTTGATTCTTTCTTTGAGAAGATGTGGAGGTACTTGTGGTACTCTTGTGGTACAAATTCTTCCACTGGAGTCTCCTTTGGCTTGGAAGAGTTTTTTTTCTTGAGAGCATGTATATATTGAATTGAATCTCATTCTTCTGATTCAATCTGATATATGAATGAGGATTTGTCTTTCAATACAGTATAGTCTATTGGGCATTTTGACAATTTGACAGTTCTGATTGTCCAATCAATTTTCAAATTGTGGCATTTGAGCCATATATAACCAAGAATTAGTTGGTGTTTTTTTAAATTAGTAACTTTGGTAGTAACACATTCACAGTATTTACAATAATCTATGAGGATTTCTGCTGCATGGGTGATATTTCAGGCAGAATTTGGGATTCCATCTACATTGTAGACTTTTATGGATTTTGGTAGTTGTTTGAGTGGTAGCTGAATTTTCTTGGCTCATGTTTAATCAATGAATGTGATATTTGCTTAACTATCTAATAAAACAGATGCTTTAACAAATTGATGGTGAAATCTAAGAAGAGCAATTTGGATAGGCATGATAATATTTTGTTTGGAAAAAGATCTGATCTTGAGATCTTCTGATGATAAAGTACATAAGTTGATTCCTATAGATTCAAATTTATTGTCTGCTTTTTTTGTTGTAGGTAGCTTGGCTACTTCAACTACTTTGTAAGAGTGGATTTTTTCTATAATGAGTTGTGCAATTCAATCACCTGGGTTTACCTTGAATATTTCTGTTCCTTGATTGATCAGTAACATCATAAAGTTACCTCAGTAATCAGAGTCTATGACTCCTGCACTAGTGTGGATTCTAAATTTAATAGCTAGACCACTTCTAGATGTAATTCTTTCATAGGCATCTAAAAGTATTGCCACTTGGATATTAGTGTCAATGACAGATTACTGTCCTGGTAAGATATTTTTAGATTCAGATGTATAAAGATCTAATCCTGTGGTGTTCTGATCTGTGGGTTGGAATTTTTGCATTTTTTGATATTTTTTGGATTGGTAATTTTGTGAATGAAGGGCTTTGCATAGTTTGTTTAGAAATAATTTTACAGACTTGAATATTCTGAGGGTTTAAGCCTAAGGGGCTTTTCCCTTATGTTCTGAATCTTTCATGTTGAAGAAGAATGTCTTTATTTCTTTATAGTTCATACCTCTAATTGCATGAGGAAGGTCTTCATCTTCTGATTCAGAGTTGGAATCTGAATCTGTGTCTAGGACTCAAACTTTTCTAAACTTCTTGTGTTTTCTATTCTGACCTTTTGACTTGTCTTTTGATCTAAATTCTTTAGTGAACTTTGATCTGTTTATTGAGTGAAATTTGCAAAGGTGAGAGTGTCATTCTGTTTTGTGACATATACAATATTCTTCTGAGCATTTATCTACCCAATATCCTTCTTCTTTGCAATTGTAGCATTTTGCAATTTCTAATGCATCTACATTTATAGTATATTCATCACATCTGGATTAATATAAAGAAAATTTCTTAGATTGCAAGAAGAGATGATACTCTTCTTTGTTTGGCTAATTTATTGAGTAATTTGGATTGTTTTGTCAATAATATGCTTTTGTTGTTTGGTTTGAAACACTTCTTCTATAATGTCCTTTCATGTGTTGTTTTTCAACAACCAAATTCCAAATTATTCAGGTATATGGAACTGGTGAAAGAGAATCTACCATTTTGAAATGAATATGTCTGTTGATAGATGGTCTTGCTTGTATTGGCTGATTTCTCTAGTTGCCCAGTTTTTTTGTAACTGAGATCAGAAGGTTTCTTCAATATTTCTTGTTATACATTACTAGCTTGTAAACTTGGTAGTTCTATCTATAAGCTTGGCAATTTCTACTTCAGCAAAGTGTGAACCTTTGAATTCTTTTAATCTTGATAGAATTGTATAGGCATATGCTTTAACATTTATATTGGTAATGAAGGTTTCTGATTCAGCCATACTTGGAGTCAAGTTGGTGAATTGTTTGGGATTGCAATCAATCCATGCTTTTAGTTTGGTTCACCATTCTTCAAATTTAGATGGTGATCCATTATATATTCTAGGGTCTAAAAATACTTTTACTTTCAAGGATTCTGTGAATGATTGAGAAAGTTCTTATCTATGGGGAGTATTTGCTGTCCATTGGTGTAAACCAAGGAATTTTTTAGAGTGGTTTTCAGCTTCTTGTTGAGTAGTGACTGCATTGGTAAGCTGTTGAGTTGCAGTCCTGAGTTTGGTTTCTAAATGAATTCTATCAGTGTTTACTTGTGTAAGTTACTGTTCTGTATTCTGTAAGGCATTCAGAATGGCTATCCATTCTTGTTGAATAATGTGAGCTGCTACACCAGGAGTTACTAGTGGGGCTGGATTAGACATGTTAAGTGAATTTGTCTAGTGAATGTCTATTGTATTTGGATGTATCTGTCAAGTCTGGGCCCTCTAGAGTCAAGTCTAATTGGAGAACAAGTTTATCTAGTGAAGAAAAAGGTTAGAGTAGAGGAGGACCAAAGTCCAGACAGGAGAATCAAGGAGAAGAGATATAGAGGTGAGAATGTTGGCACAGACTTGTGTATTGCACCTTTACATAGTTCCAGATCCTTGTATTTCAAAGGGATGGAGTGGAGATCAGAGATTGGACAAGTGGAAGAGGAGACTTAGTTTGATATTTGTACTAAGAAGAAAGTACAGGAGGAGTGAGGGATTAAATACTAAAGTCATAAGGCATGAGGAGACATGAAACAGGGATGAACATGTAATAGATAGTCAATATAAAATAACAAATGTTAAAAGATATCAAGTATATCAAAGTGTAGGAGATGAAACATAGTGTAATTGGAAAGTGTTTTAGAGAAAGATATAGGATAAGGTATAGGCATTCTAAGTGGCAGAGAAAGTATGTTTGAACAGAGGAAACAAACTTTGGGTCAAAGTCCAAGGGAATAGTGGACAAAGGAGAATGGAGATGGATAAAGTTGGCCAAAAGGGATAGAGATGGGGTTGGAGAATGGAATATAACAGTTCTCTCTTGTTAAGGCTGAGCTTTTGAGGCCATGGAAAAGTGATGGCCTGAAGTAGCACCAAGCCACAAGGGTAGAGACTCCAGCAGAGAGCAGAGTGAATGACCAGGATAAATAAGGTAATCATTGCTTACTAGGCAGAGTCTTAAAATGACCACAGCAGAGTATAAGGAAGTTCTTTGATGGAGTTCACAACTTAACCTTGAACCACAACCTTGACCACCAACACTACCATCACCATATCTGACAGTTTCCAAGCCACCACCCCCAACTCTGTCACCATCAAGAAAGAGTACCTACAGGCACAACTCTGGTGCTTGGTAGAATGCTGAGAACAAAAGCAGGCACAATATGAGGCAAAGAAGTGAGAACAATGCAAGGCAAAGGAGCAAAAATGATGCAAGCAAGAGGAGCAAAAATGATATGAGCAAGAGGTGTGTGTGTGGGAGGAGCAAGTAAGGCAGTGACAGCAAAGTGGAAGGTTAAGCTTGAGCACCAGAGAAAAATGCAGGAGGTAGAGAAGAAGAGGAGAACAAAAAAAGCAGAGGTGAGTAATGTGAATAGAGCAAATAAGGAACTAATAAGAATGGAATAGGAGATCATTGGCATGTCTGGAATGGATGAGGAGTATAAGCAGCAATGGATTAAGAGAAAGAAGAGGGCCATGGATAATACAGATGCATGCAAGAGATGCATGGGCTATAGACTCAACTGCACCCCCCTAGTTCTGGGCACCAAAGGCACATCATGCCAGGACTATGCCCATGCCCATATACCCTGCAAGTGGGAGAAATCAGAGTTACTATGGAGGGAAGAGAAAAAAAAGAGATTGTAGCTAGTGATGGAGATTTTAGTTGTGGGACCATTAAAGATGACCAGAGTAATCAATGGAGCAATGCTCTGGGTGCTCCTCTATATTGTGGAGGCCCTAGAGTAGATGACAATGGCAATAGAGTCGCTGGAGAAGATGGTGGCCAAGGATGTGAAGAAGGTAGAGGTGCAGATGCAGGTGCAGATG
>JBBPKA010000207.1:10649-39046 GCA_038088995.1 Guyanaporus albipodus
AGGAGGAAGAAAAAGAAGAAAACAAGGAAGTAGCATAGATATATATATATATTGTTTTTTGTTTGTTATAAATGCCATTCTATTTGTTTAGCTGATTGGAATGGAGTGAATTAGAGAAAGATAGAGGGACTACAAGAAAGGAAAGAAAAAGAAGGAAGACTTGGAGTTTCTATTACAAAGCCAGAAGAGATTCTGGCTTATTAGGGAACTTTTTATGGAAGTTCATGACAAGTTCAGTCACATTGCCCAACTCCATGGCTAAAAGCTAGGATGTCTCCCCATCAATACCTTCATAACTAAGTCAATGTACCAGGTATAGGAGTTGTCAATGATACTGTCTCCAATTTATTTTGGAGTCTAAGATCTCTAAGATCTCATACTCTAGTTCTCTGTCAACCTTTAAAGGAGGTGGTGGAGGCTGGATGCAATTATCTATAGTATTTGAAGTAAAAGATTCTAACTGAAAGATATGAAAAATAGGATGAATGGAATGGAGAGAATCTGGTAAATGTAGTATAAATAAATGTGAGCCTAGATGGGCAATAATAGAAAAAGGACCAAGGTTCTTCTCTAAGAGTTTTTTAAATGGTTGGATAAATTAGAAATATTTTGCTTTAACATAGATTATATCTTTGACAATGAAATATGGAGCAGGACTATGCTTTGAGTCTGCTGGTCCTTGATAGCACTGTTGTGCTTCTAGCATCTCCAACCAAAGAAACCCATGGAGCTGATCAAGATCAGCCATGTAAGTGGAAGCTGTAGAGAAAGTCAAAGATTGATCAAAGTAGATTTATCCAGTTGTTCTGTTGATAATTACAATATATCTATAAGTATTGTTCCAGGGTCTGATTAGTGCACTCCATTTGTCCATCACCCTCTGGATGATATTCAGAGGTGAAATGGAGATGCATATTGAGAGCTTTATCCAAGGAGCAGAAAAAATGGAATACAAACTCAGAGCCCCTATCAGAAGTGACATGGAAGAAAACTCCATGCTTGGAGAAGATATTAATGAGAAACAATCTAGCAAGATCAGTGGAGATAATAGAATCATGAGTCACAATGAAAATTGCCTATTTTAACAATCTATCAATAACCACAAGGATTGCAGTGAAGCTACAAGAAGATAGGAGTTGTTCAATGGATTTGAAATTGCCAGGGTTAACACAAGTATAGTTCTTGTCCCTCTCTTTGGAATAAACATCCCAGTATCTAGTCAATATGTCAGGCTTGGCACCAAGCTTGCCTGAACAGTAATGGATAATGAGATTGAATTGATAGAGATATTCCAACCAGCAGACCTGTCAGCAGGTCAGAATTTTACTTGAAGTAAAGTATTCAAGGTTCTGGTGATCTGTATAAATAATAATCAAAGCCCTGGAGCCCTCTAGATAGTAACACCATTATACAAATGCATCAAAAATGGCAAGGAGTTTCTTATCATGAGTATCATAATTCAGTTCTGCATCCCAGAGGAAATGGAAGTAGAACATGACAGGATGAAGTTTCCTATCAGGGAGAATAAGGGAAAGGATTCCTACAATAGCATAATCAAAGGCATCAGTCTCCACAACAATAGGAAGGTTCAGAGTCCAGTGAACCAATACCAGAGCAAAGATAAAGGCCACCTTGAGCAATTGAAAGGCCCTGCAGCAATCTTCAAAGAAGTTCCAAGAGATACCCTTGCAAATAAGATAGGTCAAAGAAATGACTATGTCAGTATGATTATAGATGAAGTGGTGGTAGAAATTGGCAAATCCAAGGAAGAATTGAACATCCTTAATCTTTTAGAGCTCTGGCCAATCTGTAATTGCCTGATTTTATCCTGGGCCATGAAAAGGCTGGAGAAAGAGTGAATATATCCAAGATATTCAACACTTTTGAAGTGCCATTTACACTTCTCTGGCTTTAGATAGAGACCATTGGCACAAAGATGCTGGAGGACTTTCCAAACATACTTGCAGTATGATGTGAGATCCTAAGAGAAGACTAAAATATCATTAAAATAAATTACAACAAAGATATCCAAAATGTCTGCAAAGATGCTGTTGACAAACTGCTAGAAAGCTACAGGAGCATTAATAAGTCCAAATGGCATAACCAATCATTTATAGGAGCCATAATGGATTTGAAAGGTGGTCTTTTATTCATTACCCTCAGCAATCCAGACCAAATGGTAGGTATGCTAGAAGTCAAGCTTAATAAAGATCTTAGCCCTACTCAAAACATCAAGGAGGTGAAAGCTTGGGAAAGGGGATAGTAGTCCTTCTTGGTGACTTTGTTGAGGCCTTGAAAATCAATATAGAGATGGAGAGAACCATTCTTTTTATGGATGAAAAGCATTGGAGTAGCATGGAAGGAAGAGGATGCATGGATGAAGCTAATGCAGAGATATTCATCAAGGAATTTGTAGAGAGTTTGTAGTTCAGTGGAAAAGAGAAAGTAAAGCTTTTCTATCAGAGATGTCACACCATTCTTCAGCTCAATCTTGAGGTCAAAAGGCCAGTGAGAAGCAAGAGTATCTGCATGCCCCTAACTAAATACATTAATAAAATCATGGTACTCTGAAGGAATTCTGGAGAGGTCTATGTATTTAGGAGCATCAAAGAGAGTAGCAGCTTGGCTCTTGATTTCAAGAGATTGGAGATTAATGGCAAATTGGACCAAGCCATTCATCTTGCATGTGTACACAAAGGTGGCAGCATTGACAAAGGAGATAGATGGGAAACAAAGGCCAGGAGCAGTAAAGAAGACCAGAGAAGCTTCTAGAGATGGAAGGAGTGATGGCTCCAGAGACACAGAGGGTGATGTCATGCTTGGCATTCTGTCTGTGGGAGTCTTGAATGAAATACTGCTTGTAACCCAGTCAATCAACAGATTGTAGTGGGTGAGCCAGCTATATCCTAAAACCAACAAACATAAGAAATCCAAGGAGGTGATAAAGAATGTCATGGAGGTGATTTCTCCAGGAGGAAAGGTAAAGGACAGGACAATAGTAGAGGTAATAAAAGAAGAAAAGGAACCATCAAAAAGATGGAAGGAAATAAAAGAAACAGAGTTTATAGAGATCTGATACTTATTGATGAAAACAGAGTCAATGAAGCAATGGATAGAACCAGAGTCCACTAGAATAGAGATGGAGGTAAGAGAGAACTGTGGAATAGACATAAAAGAACAGAGGAAATAAGGATTAGAAAGAGCAGATGTATTAAGACAAAGCTTCTTTAGAGCATGGTTGGATTCAATGTGACTTCCAGCCCATATGAAATCAAAGGAATTTCTCTCTATTTTTTTGCCTCAAAGAAGATGGAGCTGGAGGGGGTTGCAATAGTGGCTCTAGCCTTTGCAGCTCTAGAGGTATATTTAGAACATTTTTTAGTGGAGTGCCCTGGGAGTTTGCAAAAAAGATACAAACAATTATCTATACACTGCTGGTGCTTCTTAGGAAGGAGCTTACCATCCTTATCAAGCTTAGAGGAGATAAAGGGGTTGGTTTTGGAATTACCACCCTTCTTATTGTTTACTCCAGAGGTTCTGGAGCTATTGCTGAAAGGATTAGAGACCTTGGACTTGTTATTTTTAGGTGTGGAAGAATTGGCAGAGGGATTGGATGTCTTGGAAGATTGCTAATTGCTAGAGTCAGAACTAGGAATAGATTTATGAGCCTGAGAAACCTTGTCCTTATGCTTCCAGTAGTGGTAATTGATTTGCTAGATGAGGGAGTGGAGGTCATAAATATTATTAGGCTTACTTAATCTTGATAATTTGTCCTTGATATGGTCTAGAAGTCTAGTATAGTAACTTTGGTGGAGTGCACCAGGGCCCCAATCATGGACTTGGAATATGAATCAATTCTACTCAATATTATATTTGGTGATATAATGATTGTTCTTTATCTACAGGTGCTCAAGTTGAATTTCTGCATCTGCAACTGGATCATGGGAACCAAAGTTAGTCTGAAGCTTGAATAGAAATAACTTCCAATCATCCATTTATAATGGATAGCTCTTTGGAGATTCATCTCCAAAAAGATCCAGTTCAAAGTACTTGAGGGCTATACCCTTGAAATAAAACTGAGCAAATATTATCTTGGCCCTGTCTGTTTTGTAGGACTTGGTATTAGCTTGAAAGGTCAGTTCACATTGGATAATGAAAGGATGGAGTTTCTTCAGATCATACCCATTGATTGGATTAGATTACCAGACTTTTGTTCAAACAATATCAGAGCTTTGCTTCTGGTATAACATCTTCTTTGTCAGCTACCATATAGACTCAGCAAGCTGAGTGAAAGGTTTGTAGGCAAGGGAAACATTGTTTTGTTTGTCAAGAGGATCTCCTTCAGAGATATCAGAGTGTTTACCATCATCATTATCATCATTTTTGTGATTTGGAGGCTCTAGATTACCAGAACCACCAGGCCCTTGAACATCCTCATTATCTTTAATGATTTAGAAACATGGTTTGAGGAAAGTCTCAGAATCATCTGGAAGAGAAGTTAGTAGAGATAGTTGATTTTGATTACCAAAGATGGTAGAGATAAAGTCACCATACCTGACTATTAGACTGATGAACTTGCCAGAAATACCATAGGAACTGCCAAAGATGGTCCACAGGGTATTAGCATAGCTTGCAGAAGTATGGATAGATATAATTGTTGGATCTTGTATAAGGTTAGTAAAAATATACTGTTAAGTCTGGACCCTTTGGAGTCAAGTCTAATTGGAGGACAAGTTCATCTAGTGGAGAAAGAGGTCAGGGCAGAGGAGAACTGAAGTTTGGACAGGAGAATCAAGGAAAAGGAAGATAGAAGTGAGGATGTTGGCACAGACTTGTATGTCACACCCTTGCACAGTTCTAGATCCTCATATTTTAGAAAAATGAAGTGGAGATCAAAGATTGGACAAGTGGGAGGGAAGACTTAGTTTGATATTCATACTAAGGAGAAAGTACAGGAGGAGTGAGGGATTAAATACTAAAATCATAAGACATGAAGAGACATGAAACAGAGGTGAACATATGGTAGGTAGTCAATATGAAATAACAAATGTCAAGAGATGTCAAGTATGTCAAGTATGTCAAAGTGTAGAAGATGAAACATAATGTAATCAGAAAATGTTTCAAGGAAAGATATAGGATTTTAGGGAAAGATATAGGATTTCAGGGAAAGGTATAGGATAAGATATAGGTGTTCCAAGTGGCAAAGGAAGTATATCCAAACAGAGGAAATAAACTCTAGGTTAAAGTTCAAGAGAATGATAGATGGAGGAGGTTGGAGATGAATGGAGGAGGATGAAGATGGATAGAGTTGGCCAAAAGGGGTAAAGATAGGGTTGAAAAATGGGATATGACAGTATCTCTTGGCATATACCATTAGATATAGAGAGATGATGGAATTAAAATGTACTGATGGCCAATCAGTTGCTATTGCTCTAGGTGGAATTTGAAGAGAAGGGATCTCTATATCTTAAAGAGGGTAGACTTCTAGATCTTGCTTTTCTTGATAAAAATGTCAGATACAAGTGGTGAGAGATAAAATAAGGAGAATAATGATAAAAAGAATGGCTAAGATGAGGATTGTGTTTATTAGTTACCAATTGTTGTTATTGTTGTTATTCCATGAATTGTCAGCAATATTGAGTTCAACAGGTACTGGCAATTCTATGGTGAATCTATATATGTAATTAGGAGCTTTAAAGGAAAAATGGATGGAAACAAATTGATTTTTGTTTTTGAGAATAGCTAAAATGATAATTGCTGTGAAGCAAATAAATATTGCAATGGCAAGGATGAGAAGTGTAAATATAAAGTTCATTCATCTTTATGGAGGGTTTCTTCTTCTAAAGAGATTTCTTTGGTGGAAGTAGGTCTTAGGGTGAGATTGATTCCTACTTGTGCTACATGAGCTTTGATAAGTTGGACTCTTTCAGTATAAGTTTCAAGAATCTCTTGTTGTCTTTGCCTAGTAATAGAACAAAGATGTTGAGGAAGTTGTTGAGGAGCTTGAAAGTATTCTCTTAAGTTTTCAACTGCACCTTGATAAGTAAGAGGAATTCTATTTTGATAAGGAGGGGGAGCTCTAAATTCAACTATAATAGATTTAGTGTCTATCATAGTAGTGATGGTAATGGTGAGATAAGATAAGAAGGAGATGAGGGTGAAGTGTAGAGACATAAGGGTCAAAGTTAACATTAGAATTGTAAGGATAAATCCAAATACAATTAGTATGAGAATTGAAATGGGAATATCTCTCTCTATTTGGTACTTGGTAGGGGTGGTGTCAGATCAGTGTCTGATCATGATCTGGCTGTTTTTATCTGTGCTGTTCAACAGTGAGCTGTTGTAAGCCCAGTTCAATTTCTTCTCTAATAAGATGGTTGATGTCTACATTGACCTATATCTCATACAAAAGTTCATGGATACCAGAACCAATGGTGGTAGAGTCTGATTCATGGTGGAGAAAGTAAGGAATTGGTGCATGCAGGCAGTAGTTAGATAACATGTGACTAGAGGGGAGAAATTGTATATGGATAGATGGTAGTTGTGATATGGGGCATGGAGCTATTCTCACACAGTATCAATTTAGTGGTTCACTCAGAGGTGTTGGTGATCTTTGAGGAGTGGAGTATGCTGGTGAGTGACTAAACCAATTGGACCAGTCTTGGTTGATCTCACAGTTAAGTGGTGGTGGTGAGCAAGCTAGTTGTTGCTCATAATCTTCAGATTTAACATTGTTTGGATTGACATCTGATGGGATAGGTGAGAAGTGAGGCTCAACTCTATTATATTCTTTTATAACCTGGCAAGGTTTTTCACTCAGCTGATAATCTTGATTAATCCTATGCTAATATTAGCTATATCCTAACAGCTATGTGCAACTGGTCAATATTAGATAAGTGGAATATCTTTCTACTTCACAACTACAACTAGGACTTTCTGTCCAATGTTCCTGGCATAAAATATATCAAATCTGACTTAGAAGAGGATGAACACTTAAACCAGTAAGTGTCAGTCTCAGCATATAACTTGCATCAAGTGTATTAACTGGTGGCTAACTTTGGTTGTTAGAATAGGATAAGGTCAATAATAAAATATTGTTGACAAGAATAGTACTTGATCCTAATAAGGAACAAGTCTATAAGTGAGAGGTGTAGCAGAGGTGGAGATAGAATAAGTCTTGTTCTAATGAAGATTAGGACTAAGAGGAATAGGGATAAATGATAGGGTTGGGTGGAGGTGATGGAAGATAAGTCTTGTCCTAATAAAATGGCCAACTTACTACTTGAATCTTGCTAGATTCCAAAGGGCAATATCAATTGTTTGCTGATAAGACAATGAGGCAAGGAACTTTAAAGACAAGTTAACCTGAGTCAAGATGTCCAGGGAATCCATTACTATACCTCCAGATAGTGAGGATAATCCAGTAGGAAGTAAAAGGAACTTTAAGAAGAACAAGACTAGGGGAAATATCTCCAGTTTGGCTGTTTTATATACTATTCAATTAGAAGTCTGAAGCAGAGCTTAAATTACATAAGGGCAAGTAAATAGATAACTGGATCATATTCTATTGGTTAGAGATAACTAATCTAATCCTTGTATATAGTGCATGATAAGAGCAACTTATGCCATTGACTTGACAAAGCAAGGTTATGGATTGTTGACTGAGCAATGAGTCAGTACTGTGCTTTGATGAGTCATTATTTTGAGATAAGGGCTGCACCAGGATTGAGGATATGATATCATAGATAAGCAATAAAAGATAAAAGTTCTAGGCCTTTGACTGTGTTTGATGGATCTGGACTATGATGTTATTGATAACATCCTGGGTCTAGATGTGTTCATCATGTGACTTGTTATGTGATGTGGTTGTGTGGGTCATGTGACCTGTGAGAACTCAAGTTGAAAAGAATAAAGAGATAAGTAAAGGGAAAATAGTGGAAAAATAAGAATAAAATAAAAGAGATATGTAGCATTTATAACACCAGTCTTGTCCTTCTTGGAGTTCCTCCCACTTCCTACTGGATTATCTCCACTATTTGGAGGTATAGTGATAGATTTCCTGGACACCTTGACTCAGATTAACACTTACTTCAGCATCCCTGCCTCATTGTTTTATCAGCAAACAATTGATATTGCTCTTTAGAGTCTAGCAAGATCCAAGTAGTAAGTTGGCTATTTCAGCTGAAATCACTGACTTAGGAAAACACCAACTCATTCTTGGTTATACATGGCTTAAATATCACAATCCAGAAATTGATTGGACAACCAAAACAGTCAAATTGTCAAGATCCCCAATAGACTGTTATTTATTGAATAACAAGTCCTCATTTGTATGTCAAATAGAATTAGAAGAACAAGATTCAATTTGACACATATATGCTTTCAAGAAAGAAGACTCTTTCAAGCAAAAGGAGACCCCAGTAGAAGAACTCATATCAAAAGAATATCACAAGTATCTTCATGTCTTTTTAAAAAAAGAATCAAAGTGCATGCCCCTTAGAAAACCTTGAGATCATGCTATAGATCCTAAAAATTATTTTGAACCAAAGAAAGGTCAAATTATCCTGCTTTCTTCTGATGAACAACAAGAAGTAATAAACTTCATTGGTAATTAACTATAAAAGAAATATATAAGATCCAATAAATCTCCACAGACATCACCAGTATTCTTTGTCCCAAAGAAAAATGGATGAAAAAAAATGGTGCAAGATTACTATTATCTTAATGAACACACCATCAAGAACAATTACCTACTGTTTCTCATCTTCCAACTTATCAATAAGCTTAAAGATACAAAGCTTTTCATAACAATAGATTTACATTGGGAATACAACAATGTACATATCAAAGAAGACAATGAATGGACAGCCACTTTCACATGTCATAGAGAATCCTATGAACCACTTGTAATGTTCTTTGGACTCTGCAATTTCCCAGCAACCTTCCAAATTATAATAAATAAAATATTTACAGATATGGGCACAATAGTTATCATATATATAGATGACCTCATGATCTTTATGAAGACCAACAATCTAAAAGAACATGACAAAGTAGTTCTTTAAGTTCTCAAACTCTTAGATGAGAACAATCTCTTTGTCAAATCCAAAAAATATATCTTTCAAATTAAAAAAGTTGAATTCCTTGGAATAATTGTAAACAAAAATGGAATTAAGATGGACAACACAAAAGTAAAAGCTATTCTCAAATGGCCAATACCTTCCTCCATCAAAGCCATTAGAAGTTTTCTTGGATTAGCAAACTTTTATTAAAGATTCATCAATGGATACTCCAAACTTGCAAGACCTCTTATTGATCTCACCAAGAAAGATATACCATTTGTTTGAACACAAGTGCAAGAATCAGCCTTTACTGAACTCAAACAAAGATTCACTATGGCTCCAATTCTTGTATACCCAGATATAGATGTACAGTTTCACCTAAAAACAGATACCTCAGACTTCACATCAGGAGCAGTACTATCTATTCAAATAAATGACAAATGGCATCCAGTTACATTCTTCTCCTATTCCTTTAATCCTGCAGAACACAATTACCCTATAGTAGGCAAGGAGATGCTCAGTGTCATTAGAGTACTGGAACAATGATAACACTACTTCAAAGGAGCACATCAAGAATTTGAAATCTGGAATGATTATGCAAACTTTTAATGATTTATGCAATATCAAAATCTAAACCAAAGACAAGCACAATGGACCCAATACCTATCAAGATTCAATTTCAAATGGATCCACAAAGCAGGCACTCAAATGGTAAAAGCAAATACTTTATCCAAAAGAGAAAACCATATAGAAGGAACAGATTAAGACAGTCAAGGAATTTAAATTATCTCCAATTCCATGATCAAAATAGTTCAAATCAATAAAGATGACACATTGATCTTAGAAGAAGTCAAAAAGATCAAAGAACCACACTATAATGATCACAAGTTTATTATACCAAATGATTATGATTTCAAAATGGAAATTCTCCAATTACATCACAATACACCTATCACAAGAGATCTAGGATATAACAAAACACTAGAATTGATCCAACAATCATATATATGGCCACAACTTCCCACATTTGTAAAAAATTACATTTCATGCTGTAACCATTGCACATAATTCAAGGATTCAAATCTTGCAACACCAGGAAAACTTCAACCACTTCTAATTCCTGATGGATTATGGCAAGACATCTCTGCTGATTTCATCACAGATCTGCCAAAATTGAATGGATACAACTCCATCTTGATTGTAGTTGACAGATTTTCTAAGGAAATAGAATTTATACCCTGCAACAAATCTATTACAGCTCTTGAAACAGCAAAACTCTATCTAACACACATCTGGAAAATCCATGATTTACTCCAAACAATAATTTCAGATCACAGACCACAATTTGCATCATATGTCATGAAAGATTTGTACAAGATGCTTGGAATCACACCAAAACTTTCCACAGCTTTTCATTCACAAACAGATGGACAAATCAAAAGAATGAATTGTGACCTTCAACAATACCTTTGTGTCTTCATGTCAGAAAAACAACATGAATGGGTTGAATGGTTACCAATCATGCAATTCTCATATAATTCAAAAAGGCAAGTTTCTACACAGAAGGTACTTTTTGATGTCACATGTTCCTACATACCTCAACTTGGATTCAAACAACATCAGTCAAAAGCACCCACTGCTGATGACTTTATTGATAAAATCAAAGACACAGTCAAACAAGTCAAACAAAATTTGATAACAGCACAAACATATATGAAAGCTCAAACAGATAAACACTGCTCAACAGCACCTCAATATACTATTGGTGATAAAGTCTGGCTTTCAACAGAAGACCTAAAATTACCCCATATATTATAAAAATTAATGGAATAATGGATTGGACCATATGACATTATTGACACAAAAGGAATTAATGCCTACAAACTTTACCTTGCTTCATCAATGAAAATTCATCCAGTTGTAAATATATCACATATCAAACCATACAAAGAACACCTTACAAGCCAATCTACATTCAAACCTGGATTGGTTCTGGTCACAGAAAATTATAAAGAACAATATAAAGTCAAATTTATTATCAATTTAAGGTTTAAAAACAGACATCTTAAATATCTAGTCCATTGGAAATGATATGAAGACAATAAATGCACATGGAAACCAGCTGCTAATCTTAAAAATGCATCCAACACAGTAGCAAAGTTCCACAAATTGCAATCAAGTGCATCTTGAAGACTTTGAATATTTAAAGTATAATTCTTCAGCATCTTCTATCATTGTGGAAAATAAATCCCTGAACAGTTGATACTTCCTTTCAACCACCTGAAAGTCAATCCTTAAGAAGGGGATAGTATTATGAATGCTATATATCTCCCTTATTTTATTCATATTTTTCCATTATTTTTCTCTTACTTATCTCTTTATTCTTTCCAACTTGAGTCTTCACAGGTCACATGACTGACACAGCCACATCACATGATGGATACATCCAAACCCATGATGTTACCAATAATATTATAGCCTAGATCTATTAACATAACAAATAATCTAGATTTTTATTACTTATCACTTATCTATGACATCATACCCTCAACCCCAGTGTAGCCTTTATCTCAAGATAGTGACTCATCAAAGCACAGCACTGACTCATTGCTCAATCAGCAACCCATAGCCCTGTTTTGTCAAGCCAATGGTACAAGCCACTCTTATCTCATACCATATGCAAGGATTAGGTTAGTTATCTCTGACCAATAGGATATGATCCAGTTATCTATTTATCTACCCTTATAGAATTCAAGTTCTGCTTTAGAGTTCTAATTGAATAGTATATAAGGCAGCCAAACTAGAGGCATCCCCTCTAGTCTTGTCCTCTTTGGAGTTTCCCCCACTTCCTATTGGGTAATCTCCACTGTTCAGAGGTATAGTGGCAGATTTCCTGGACATCTGGACTCAGATTGATGCTTACTTCAGTACCACCAGCCCTATTGTCTTATCATATATAATCAATATTGCCTTTGGAATCTAGCAAGATCCAAATAATAAATTGGCTGTTTCAGATAATAGATAACTGGATCATATCCTATTGGCCAGAGATAACTAACCTAATCCTTGTATATGGCATAAGATAAAAGTGATTTGTGCCATTGATTTGACAAACCAGGACTATGGATTGTTGATTAAGCAATGATTTAAAACTGAGTTATAGTGAGTTATAGTGAGTTACTATCTTGAGATAAGGATTGTACCCAGGGTTGAGGGTATGATGTCATAGATAAGCAATAAAAGATAAGAGTCTAGATTATTGATTGTATTGATGGATCTGAATTATGATGTCATAATGACATTATGAATCTAAAGTGGTTTATGGTCTAAATGTGCCCATCATGTAACTTGTCATGTGATGTGGCTGTGTAAATCACATGACCTATGAAGACTTGAGTTTAAAGAGAATAAAGAAGAGAGTAAGGGAAAAATAAAAGAGAAATAGAAATAAAATAAGAAAGATATATAGTATTTATAACACTATTCCCTTCTTAGAGATTGACTTCTAGGTGATCAAAGGGAAATATCAACCATTCAGGGATTGATTTTCCATAATGATAGAAGAGGTTATAGAATTGCATTTTAATTATTCAAAGTCAACATGGTGCATTTAAATATGACTTGTAAAATTTAGCTACTATGTCAGGTGGATCTTTGAAGTTTGTAGCTGGTTCCCATGTGCATTCATCTTTTTTGGATCCTTTCCAGTGGATAATATTCAAGATATTTGCTCTTGAATCTTAAATCAACAATGTATTCAACTTTATATTATTCTTTGTGATTTTTTATGGCCAAAACTGGTCTAGATTTGAATATGGGCTGGCCAGGAAAGTGTTCATTGTATGATTTGATGTGTAAGACATTTACAACTGGATGAATTTTCATTGATATGGGCAATTGGAGTTTATTGTTACAAATGCTATATATCTCCCTTATTGTATTCCTATTTTCTTACTATTTTTCCCTTATTTCTTTCTTTATTCTCTTTAACTTGAGTCTCCACAGGTCACATGACAGGTTAATAATAAACATATCTAGACCTATGATATCACCAATGATATCATAATCTAGATTCATCAATATAGCCAATGATCTAGACCCTTATCTTGTATTGCTTATCTATGACATCATACCCTCAACTCTAGTGCAGCCCTTATCTCAAGATAATAATTCATTAAAGCACAGCACTGATTCATTGCTCAGTCAACAATCCACAGCCTTGCTTTGTCAAACCAATGGTATAAGCCACTTTTATCATATACCATGTGCAAGAGTTAGATTAATTATCTCTAACCAATAGAATATGATCCAATTATCTATTTACCTGCCCTCATGTAATTCAAGCTTTGCTTCAGAGTTCTAATTGAATAGTATATAAGGCAGCCAAACTAGAGGCATTTTCCCTAGTTTTGTCCTCCTTGGAGTTCCTCCCACTTTCTATTGGATTATTTCCACTGTTTGGAGATATAGTGACAGATTCCCTGGACATCCTAACTCAGGTTAACACTTATTTTAGCATTTCTGCCTATTGTTTTATTAACAACTGACCAATATTGCCTTTGGAGTCTTGTAAAATCCAAGTAGTAAGTTGGCCATTTCATTAGGACAAGACTTATTCTTTCCACACCTCTGCCATACACCTCTCACTTATGGACTTATTCTTCATTGGAATCAAGTACCATCCTATTGAAGACACTTTATTATTGACACTCACTCTATCCATTATCAACCAAGTTATCCACCAGTTAGTATACTTGGTGCAGGTTTACAAGATGAGACTGACACTTATTGGATTAAGTGTTCACTCTCTTGCAAATCACATTCAGCACCTCATATACCAGAAATATCAGACAGAAAGTCCTAGTTGTAGTTGTGAAGGAGCAAGATATTCTCCTTACTTGGTATTGATCAGTTGTACACAGCCATTAGGGAATAGCTGACATCAGCATAGGATTAATCAGGAACACCAGCTGAGGGAAGAACTTTACTAGGTTATAGAAGAATACAACAGAGTTAAGTCTTGCTCCTCATCCATTCCATTAGACATTGACCCAAATGACATTAAGCCTAAAGATTACAAGCAGCAACTAGCTCATTCACCACCACCACTTAACTGTGAGAACACTCCTGATTAATCTGAGCTGTACAGCCACTCACCAGCATACTTAATATCTCAAAGGTCACCAATACCTTTGAGCACATCATTAGATTGGTACCTTATGAGAATAACTTCATGTCCTATACCATAATTACTCTCCATCTGTATTCAACTCCTCCCCTCTAACTATATGTCATCAAACTATTGCCCACATGCACTTCTAACTCCATTCACCATAGATCAAACACCACTGCCATTAGTTCTGATATCCACAAACTTCTATGTGAGATACAGATTAATATAAACATCAATCATCTTATTAGAGAAGGAATATAATTGGGCTTACAATAGCTTGTTGCTAAAGAGCTTAGATAAAGACAACCAGATTATAATTCACCACCATATAGATACCATTTCTACCAAGTACCAAATGGAAAGAGACATTCCCATCCTCACCCTTCTACTGATCATACTTGGATTTATCTTTACAACCCCAGTATTGATTTTGGCCCTTATATCTCTTGAAATGGCCAACTTACTACTTGGATCTTAGTCAACTCCAAGGGCAATATTAGTTGTTTGCTGATAAGACAATAGGTAGGAATGCTGAAGTAAGCATTAACTTGAGTCAAGATGTCCAGGGAATCTATCACTATATCTCCAGATAGTGAAGATAATCTAGTAGAAAGTGGGAGGAACTCCAAGAAGGATAAGACTAGGGAGGATATCTCCAGTTTGGCTATCTTATATACTATTCAATTAGAACTCCAAAGCGGAGCTTGAATTACATGAGGGCAGGTAAATAGATAACTGGATCATATCCTATTGGTTAGAGATAACTAACCTAATC
This sequence comes from Guyanaporus albipodus, assembly GCA_038088995.1. Classification (NCBI taxonomy): domain Eukaryota; kingdom Fungi; phylum Basidiomycota; class Agaricomycetes; order Boletales; family Boletaceae; genus Guyanaporus; species Guyanaporus albipodus. The sequence goes on from JBBPKA010000207.1 coordinate 25,660, forward strand.
CTTACACATGATGCATAATAAAAGTGTCTTATGCCATTAGCTTGACAAAGTGAGGCTATGTTGCTGACTGAGCAATGAGTCAGTGCTGTGCTTTGATGAGTCATTATTTTGAGATAAGGCTGCATCTGGGTTGAGAGTATAATATCATAGATAAGTGATAAGAGATAAGAATCTAGGTTGTTGGCTATGTTGATAGATCTAGATTATAATATCAGTAATGATGTCATGGGTCTGGATGTTCATCATGTGACAAGTCATGTGATGTGGCTGTGTAAGTCATGTGACCTGTGGAGACTTGAGTTGAAGGGAATCAAAAGGAGAATAAAGAAAAAATAGTAAAAAATAAGAATAAAATAAGAAAGATATATAGTATTCATAACATAATCCCCTTCTTAAAGATTGACTTCCAGGTGATTGAAAGGAAGTATTGACCTTTCAGGTATCAGTTTTCCACAATGGTAGAAGATATTAAAGAATTGTGCTTTAATTATATGAAGTTTTTGAGGTACACTTGGTTGTAAGTTGTGAAACAGTGCCACTGCTTCTGGTGCATTTTTTAAGTTGGCAGCTGGTTCCCATGTGCATTTGTCTTCTTTGTAACCTTTCCAGTGGATGAGATATTCAAGATATCTGTTCTTAAATCTTGAATCTACAATGAATTTGACTTCATATTGTTCTTCATGATCTTCAGTAACTAGAATTGGTCCAGGTTTGAATGTGGGTTGGCCTGTTAGGTGTTCTTTATATGGTTTGATGTGCAATACATTTACAACTGGATGAATTTTTATCAATAATGGAGAGTAGAGTTTATAGGCATTGGTTTCTTTTGTGTTAATAATGTCATATGGTCCAATCCATTGTTCTGTTAATTTTCATGAAGCATGCAGCAGTTTCAGGTTTTCTATTTAAAGCCAGACTTTATCACCAATAGTATATCGTGGTGCTGTTGAGCAATGTTTATTTGCTTGAGCTCTTATATATGATTGTGCTTTCAATAAATTGTTTTTGACTTGCTTGACCATTTCTTTGATCTTTTTGACAAAATTGTCAGCAGCAGATGCCTTTGACTGATGTTGTTCAAATCCAAGTTGAGAGATATAGGAATATGTAACATCAAAAGGTGCCCTTTGTGTAGAGGTTTGCCCTTTTGAGTTGTAGGAGAATTGCACAATTGATAATCATTCAATCCATCTGTGTTGTTTTTCTGACATAAAGAGATGAAGGTATTGTTGAAGGTTGCAATTCATTTGTTTAGTTTGTCCATCTATTTGTGTATGAAAGGCTGTGAAGAGTTTAGATGTGATTCCTAGCCTTTTACACAAATCTTTCATAACATGTGATGCAAATTGTGATTCATAATCTAATATTATGGTTCAGGAAATGCCATGGATTTTCCAAATGTGATTGAGATAGAGTTTTGCTATTTCAAGAGCTGTTATGGTCTTGTAGCAAGGTACAAATCCTATTTCTTTTGAAAATCTGTCAACCATAACCAAAATTGAATTGTATCCATTGGATTTTGGCAAATCTGTAATAAAATCTGCTGAGATGTCTTGCCATGGTCCATTAGGAATTAGGAGTGGTTGAAGTTTTTCTAGTGTTGCAAGGTTTGAATCCTTGAATTGTGCACAGCAGTCATAGTACAAAACATAGTCTTTCACAAATGTTGGTAGTTGTGACCATATATATAATAATTGAATTAGTTCTAAGATTTTGTTGTAACCTAGATGTCCTGCAATGGGTGTGTCATGATGTAATTGGAGAATTTCCAGTTTGAGTTCATAATCATCTGATATGATGAATTTATGGTTGTTGTAATGTGGTTTCTCTAATTTAGAGACTTCTTTTAGAGTAAAGGTGTTGTCTGTTGTTATTTGAACTGTCTTGATCATGGACTCAGGAATAAGTTGGATTTTTTGATTGTCTTGATCTATTCTGTTGGCATGATCTTCTTGTTGGAATAAAGTATCTGCTTTTACCATTTGAGTATCTGCTTTATGAATCTATTTGAAATTGAATCTTGATAGATATTGGACCCATTGTGCTTGTCTTCAGTTTAGATTTTGGTGTTTCATGAACTATTGGAGGTTTGCATGATTATTCCATATTTCAAATTCTTGGTGTGCTTCTTTGAGGTAATATTGCCATTGTTCCAATGCTTTGATAATACTGAGCATTTCCTTGTCTGCTACAAAGTAGCTGCATTCTGCAGGATTAAAGGAGTAGGAGGAGAATGCAACAGGATGCCATTTATCATTTTCTTGGACAAATAGGACTGCACCTGATGCAAAATCTGAAGCATCTGTTTTGAGGTGAAATTGTACATCTATATCTGAGTATGTGAGAATTGGTGCCATAGTGAATCTTTATTTAAGTTCATTAAAAGCTGATACTTGTGATTATATCCAGATAAATGGGGTGTCCTTCTTGATTAGATCTATAAGAGGTCTTGCAAGTTTGGAATATTCATTAATGAATCTTCAGTAGAAGTTTGCTAACCCAAGGAAGCTTCTAATGGCTTTGACAGAGTGAGGTGTTTGCCATTCAAGGATAGCTTTTAATTTTGTATTGTCCATCTTAATTCCATTTTTGTTTACAATTATTTCAAGGAATTTGACTTCTTTGGTTTGAAAGGTACACTTTTGGATTTGACAAAGAGATCATTCTCACTTAAGAGTTTGAGAACTTGAAGAGCTATTTCATCATGTTCTTTTATGTCATTAGTCTTTGTGAAAATCATAAGATCATCCATATAGATAACAACTGTTGTGTCTATTTCTGCAAATATATCATTCATCATGATTTGGAATGTTGCTAGGGAGTTGCAGAGTCTGAAAAATATTTCAAGGAATTTGTAGGATCCTTTGTGGCATGTGAAAGTGGCTTTTCATTTATCACTTTCTTTAATGCATATGTTGTTGTACCCCCAATGTAAATCCACTTTTGTAAAAAGCTTTGCATCTTGTAACTTATTGACAAGTTGGGAGATGAGTGGTAATGGATAGTTGTTCTTGATAGTGTGTTCATTAAAATATTGATAATTTTATATCATTCTTTTTTGTTCATCTTTCTTTGGGACAAAAAAAACTGGTAATATTTGTGGTGACTTGCTTGGTCTGATATATCCTTTTTGTAGTTGGTCATCAATGAAGTCAGTTACTTTTTGTTGTTTATTGGAAGAAAGCAGGATGATTCAATCTTTCTTTGATTTGAAAGAATCTTTAAGGTCTATGGTATGGTCCCAAGGTTTTCTAAGGGGCATGTATTCTGATTCTTTCTTTGAGAATATATAAAGATACTGATGGTATTCTTGTGGTACCATTTCTTCTATTGGAATTTCCTTTGGCTTAGGGGTATCTTTCTTTTTGAGTATATGGATATGTCACATTAAATCTTGTTCTTCCAATTCTATTTGTCATACAAATATGGATTTATCTTTTAGCATGATATAGTCTATAGGGCATCTTGATAGTTTGACTATTCCAGTTTTCTGATTGATTTCTGGATTATGGTGTTGAGACCATGTGTAATCAAGGATAAGTTGGTGTTTTCCCAAGTTAGTGACTTCAGCAGTAACATGTTCACAATATCTTTGATAGTCTATAAGGATTTCTGTTGCATGGGTTATATTTCTAGCAAAGTTTAGTGTTTCATCTATATTGTAGACTTTTATTGGTTTTGGGAGCTATTTGAGAGGTAGTTGGATTTTCTTAGCCCATGTTCAATCAACAAATGTGGTGTTGGCTCCATTGTCTAGTAAGGCTTATGCCTTGATGAATCAATGATGAAATCTAAGGGGAGCTATTCAAACAGGCATAATAATGTCTTGTTTTGAGAAGGATCTTATTTTGAGATCTTCTGTAGAGGAAGTGCATAAGCTAATTCCTATGGATCTAAATTTGTTGTCTATTCTTTTCATCAATGGTAGCTTAGCTATTTCAATTACTTTGAGAGAATGAATTTTCTCTATAATGAGTTGTGTGATCCAATCACCTGGATTTATCTTGAATGTTTCTGTTGCTTGATTAATGAACAGAACCATGAGGTTTCCTTGATAATTAAAGTCTATGACTCCTGCACTGGTATGGATTCTAGATTTGATGGCTAAACTGCTTCTAGAAGTGATTCTTCTATAGATGTTTAAAGATATTTCCACTTGGATATCTGTATTAATGACAGATTGTTGTCCTGGCAGAATTTATTTAGCTTCTGAAGAATAGAGATCTAATCCTACAGCATGTTCTGATTCACAGGTTGGAATTTTTGCATTTTCCAATGTTTTTCAAATTGATAGTTTTGTAGGTAGGAGGTTTTGCATATTTTGTTTGGGATTTGTTTTATAGACTTGAACATCCCAAGAATTTAAGCCTAAGGGACTTTTCCCTTGTGTTTGAAATATTTTGTGTCAAAGAAAAATGCCTTCATTTCTTTATAGTTCATGCCTCTAATGGTACAAGGAAGGTTTTTGTCTTCTTGTAAAGATTCAGAGTTTAAATCTGAATCCATGTCTAAGGCTCAAACCTTCTTGGATTTCTTGAATCTTGTGTTCTTACCTTTTGATTTTCCTTTTGATTTAAGTTCTTTAGTGAACTTGGATTTGTTTATTGGATGGAATTTGCAAAGGTGAGAGTGTCATTCTATTTTATGACATATGTGACATTCTTTTGAGCATTTGTCTGCCCAATGGCCTTTTTCTTTGCAATTGTAGCATTTTGCAATTTCTAACACATCTACATCCATAGTGTGTTTGTTACATCTGGATTGATATGAAGAAAATTTCTTTGGCTAGGAGAAGAGACAGTACTCTTCTTTTATTTGGCTAATTTGCTGAATCATTTGGATGGTTTCATCAATGGTGTACTTCTGTTGTTTGGTTCAGAACATCTCTTCTATAATGTTCTTTTTTGTATTATTTTTGAGTAACCATATTTTAAATTGTTCAGATATGTGGGACTGGTGGTAAAGAATTTGCCATTTTGATATAAATGCATCTGTTAAGAGGTGATCCTGTTTGTATTGGCTAATCTCTCTGGTTGCCTAGTTTTTTTATAACTGTGGTCAGAAAGTTTCTTCAATCTTCCTTGTAATGTATCACCAACTTGTGAGTTCAGTAGTTTTGTCTATGAGCTTGGCAATTTCAACTTCTGCAAAGTGTGAATCTTTGAATCCTTTTAATCTTGATAGGATTTTATAGGCACATGCTTTGATATTTACTTCTGTGATGAAGGTTCCTGGTTCTGCCATACTTAGGGTCAAGTTGGTGAACTGTTTTGGATTACAATCAATCCATGCTTGGATTTTGGTCCACCATTCTTTGAACTTTGATGGAGATCCATCATAATTTCCAGGATCTAAAAATACTTCTACTTTCAATGATCCTATGAATAATTGAGGTGATTCTTATCCATGAGATGTTGTATTTGCCCATTGGTGAAGTCTGAGAAGTTGTTTGGAACAATTTTCTGCTTCTTGTTGTTTAGTGACAGTGTCATTGAGTTGTTGAGCTGCTGTTCTAAGGTTGGCTTTTAAGTAGGTTCTTTCAGTATTTATCTGTGTGAGTTATTGCTTAGTATTTTGAAGGGCATTTAGAATGGCTATTCATTTTTGTTGAGTTATGTACACTAATGGAGCAGCAATTCTGGGTGAGGCTTGGTTAGACATATTGAAAGGGTTCTGTAAGAGCAATTTATTATTACTAAACTATTGTATTTGTATATCTCTCTTGGTGTATCTTATGGAATATAATGATGTCACAGAGTTAGTGTATAGTGAGGACCAGTTGGTTACTACTGTTCTGGATGGGATTTGAAGAGATGGGGTTTCTATATCTTGAAGAGGGTAAACTTCTAGATCTTGATTTTCTTGATGAAAATGTCAGGTATAGATGGTAAGTAACAAAATGGGGATTGTGATAATGAGAAAAATGGCTATAATGAGCAATGAGTTCATCAATCACCAATCATTGTTATCATTGTTGTTCTGTGAGTTATCAACAATGTTGAGTTCAACAGGTACTGGTGATTCTATTGTGAATCTATAGATATAGTTAGGAGCTTTGAAAGAGAAGTAAATGGAAATGGGTTGATTTCCATTCTTGAGAATTGTTGAGATAATGATTGCTGTAAAACAAAATAGTATTGTGATGGCAAGGACAAGGAGTGTAAATATGTAATTCATTTATCTTTGCAGAGTGTTTCTTCTTCTGAAAAGTTTTCTTCTGATGAAAATCTAGGAATAAGATTGATTCTTACTTGTGCTGCTTGAGCTCTAATTTGTTGGGCTTTTTTAGCATAAGCTTCAAGTAATCCTTGCTGCCTTTGCCTAGATATAGGGGAATGTTGAGGAGAAAGTTGTTGAGGTGCTTGAAAATATTCTCTTAAATTGTTATTTGCTCCTTAACAAGTAAAAGGTGCTCTATTGTTATAAGGAGAGGGAGCTCTAAGTTCAACTATGATAGATCTAGTGTCTATTGTAGTTGTAACAGTAACAGTGAGGTGGATTGAGGAGAAGGTGAAGGCAAAGTATAGAAATATGAGGGCCAAAGTCAACATTGGGGTTATAAGGACAAACCTAAATATAATCAATAGGAGGGTGGGGATGGGGATGTCTTTCTCTATTTGATACTTGGTAGGGGTGGTGTTGGACTGGTATCTGATCATGATTTGGCTGTTGCTGTCTACATTCTTCAGCTAGGAGCTATTGTAAGCCTAGTTCAATTCCTTCTCTAATAATACAGTTAATATCTGTGTTGACCTGTATTTCATGCAGAAGTTCATGAATATTAGAATCAACAGTGGTGGTATTTGATTCATGATGGAGAGAGTAAGCAGTTGGAGCATGTGGACAATAGTTGGATAACACATGACTAAAGGGTAAGAGTTGGGTATATATGGAGGGTGGTTGAGATATGCAGTGTGGAGCTATTTCCATGGGATACCAATCTAATGGTTCACTCAAAGGAGTGGGTGATCTCTAAGGAGTGGAGTAGACTAGTGAATGGCTATACCAATTTGGCCAGTCTTGGTTTTGTGGTGGTAGTGAGTGAGCTAGTTGCTGCTCAAAGTCTTTTGATTTAACATCATTTGGATCAACAGATGAAGAGGGCAAGGAGCAAGGCTCAACTCTGTTGTACTTTTCTATGACTTGGTAAAGTTCTTCACTTGGCTGGTAATCTTGGTTTATTCTGTGCTGATGTCAGCTATTTTCTAATAGCTGTGTGCAAGTGGTTAATACCAGGTGAGCAGAACATCTTCCTGCTTCATGACTGCAATTGGAACATCTTGTCCAATGTTTTTGGTGTGTGAGGTGCCAAATATAACTTGTGAGAGGGTAAACACTTATACCAGGAAGTGTTGTCAATGGGGTAAGTTTTATCTTAATAAAGATTAAGATCATAAGCAATAAGGAGTAGAGGCAAAGATGAAGTAAAGGATAAGTCTTGTCCTAATGAAATAGCCAACTTACTACTTGGATCTTAGTTGACTCCAAGGGCAATATTTGTTACAAATGCTACATATCTCTCTTATTTTATTTCTATTTTTCCACTATTTTTTTTCTTATTCCTTGCCTCAATTTTTTCAACTTGAATCTCCACAGATTATATGACTTACACAGCCACATTACATGACAAGTCACATGATGGACATCCAGACCCATGACATTACCAATGACACCATAGCCTAGACTCATCAACACAGCCAATAACCTAGACTCTTATCTCTTATTGCCTATCTATGATATTATACCTTCAATCCAAGGTGCAGCCCTTATCTCAAGATAATGACTCATTGAAGCACAGCACTGACTCATCACTCAGTTAGTAGCTCAGTCAGCAACATAGCCTCACTTTGTTAAGCCAATGGTATAAGATACTCTTATTATCCATCATATACAAGGGTCAGGTTAGTTATCTCTAACCAATAGAATATAATCCGGTTGTCTATTTACCTGCCCTCATGTAATTTAAGCTCCACTTCAGAGTTCTAAGTGAATAGTATATAAAGCAGCCAAATTGGAGGTATTCCCCCCAGTCTTGTTCTTCTTGAAGTTTCTCCCACTTTCTATTGGATAATCCCCACTGTCCAGAGGTATAGTGACAGATTCCCTAGATACCTTGACTTGGGTTAATGCTTACTTCAGCATTTCTGCCTATTGTCTTATCAGTGAACAACTGATATTGCCCTTGGAGTTGACTAAAATCCAAGTAGTAAATTGGCCATTTCATTATGTATATAATTGTTGGATCAGTTCTAACATTTTATTGTAACCTGGATGTCCTGTGATTGGTGTATCATGGTGTAGTTGGAGAATTTCCAGTTTTAGATTGTAGTCATTTGATATGATGAGTTTGTAGTTGTTATGATGTGGTTTTTCTATTTTGGAGACTTCTTTTAAGATAAAAGTGTTGTCTATTGTTATTTGAACTGTTTTGATCATGAAATCAGGAATAAATTGGATTCCTTGATTGTCTTGATCTATTCCATCAGCATGGTCTTCTTGTCTGGATAAAGTGTTTGCTTTTACCATTTGAGTGCCTGCTTTATAGACCCATTTGAAGTTGAATCTTGATAGGTATTGGGCCTATTATGCTTGTCTTCAGTTTAGGTTTTGATGTTTGGTTGAAAGAAGAGACAATACTCTTTTTTTGTTTGGCTAATTTGCTGAATCATTTGGATGGTTTCATCAATGGTGTATTTCTGTTGTTTGGTTCAGAATATTTTTTCTATGATGTTCTTTCTTGTGTTGTTTTTAAGTAACCAGATTCCAAATTATTTGGATATGTGAGACTGGTGAAAAAGAATTTGCCATTTTGATATGAATGCATTTGTTGAGAGGCAATCCTGTTTGTATTGGCTGATTTCTCTAGTTGCCCAGTCTTTTTGAAGTTGTGGTCAAAAGGTTTCTTCAATCTTCCTTGTTATGCATTGTCAACTTGTGAGTTTGGTAGCTCTATCTATAAGCTTGGCATTTTCAACTTCTACAAAGTGTGAACCTTTGAATCCTTTAAATCTTGATAGAATTATATAGGCACATGCTTTCACATTTATTTCTGTGATGAAGATTCCTGGTTCAGCCATACTTAGAGTCAAGTTGGTGAATTATTTTGGATTACAATCAATTCATGCTTAGATTTTGATCCACCATTTCTTGAACTTTGATGGGAATCCATCATAGTTTCCAAAATCTGAAAATACTTCTACTTTCGATAATTCTGAGAATAGTTGAGGTGGTTCTTGTCCATAAAATGTTGTGCTTACCTATTGGTAGAGTCTAAGAAGTTATTTGAAGTAATTTTCTACTTTTTGTTGCTTAGTTACAGCATTGTTGAGTTGTTGAGCTGCTATTCTAAGGTTAGCTTCTAAGCAGGTTCTTTTAGTGTTTACTTGGATAAGTTGTTGCTCAGTAGCCTGGAGGGCATTTAGAATGGCTATTCATTCTTGTTGAGTAACATGCACTAATGGAGTGGGGGCTCCTGGTGAGGTTGAGTTGGACATGTTGAAGAGTAATTTATTGTTACTAAACTACTGTGTTTGTATATCTCTCTTGGTATATACTGTGAGATATAGTGACATTACAAAGTTAGTGTATAGTGATGGCCAATTGGTCACTACTGCTCTTGATGGAATTTGAAAAGGTGGAGTTTCTATATCCTGAAGGGGATAATCTTCTAAATCTAGATTTTCTTGAAAATATCAAATATAGGTGGTCAACAGTGAAATGAGGATAATGGTAATGAGGAGGATGACTATGATAAATAATAAGTTCATCAATTACCAATTATTGTTATCTTTGTTGTTCCATGAGTTGTCAGCAATGTTGAGTTCAACAGGTACTGGCAATTCTATTGTAAATCTATAGATATGATTGAAAGCTTTAAAGGAGAAATAAATAGAAACAGACTGGTTTCTGTTTTTGAGGATTGTTGAGATGATAATTGCTGTAAAGCAAAGAAGTATTGTAATAGTGAAAATAAGAAGTGCAGATATGTAATTCATTTGTCTTCACAAAGTGTTTCTTCTTTCAAAGAATTTTCTTCTATTGAAGATAGTCTGGGAGTGAGGTTGATTCCTATTTGTACTACTCAAGCTCTAATTTGTCTAGCTCTTTCAGCATAAACTTCAAGTAGTTCCTATTGTCTTTGCCTAGAAATAGGGCAAGGTTAAGAGAAAAGATGCTAAGGGGCTTGAAAGTATTCTCTCAAGTTACTGCTTGCTTCTTGGCAAGTAAGTGGTGGTCTATTGTTATATGGAGGGGGGCTTTAAGTTTGATTATGATAGATCTAGTGTCTATCATAGTTGTAACAGTAATAGTTAGGTAGGTTGAGAAGGAGGTGAAGATAAAGTGTAGAGATATAAGGGCCAAAGTTAACACCAAGGTTGTAAGGATGAATCCAAGTATAATCAATAGAAGGGTAAGGACAGGGACATCTTTCTCTATTTGGTACTTGATAAAGGTAGTGTTGAATTGGTGTCTGATTATAATTTGGCTGTTGCTATCTATGTTTTTCAGCTGTAAGCTGTTGTAAGTCCAGTTCAATTCCTTTTCTAATAATATGATCAATATTTATGTTGACCTGTATCTTATGCAGAAGTTTGTGGATACCAGAACCAATGGTGGTGGTGTCAGATCCATGGTGGAGTGAGTAGGGGATTAGGGCATGTATGTGATAGTTGGATGACATATAGCTAGAGGATAGGAGTTGGATATGGATAGAGGGTGGTTGTGGTATAGGGCATGGGGCTATTCTTATGGAATATCAATCTAATGGTTCACTCAAGGGGATTGGAGACTTTTGAAGAGTGAAGTATGCTGATGAATGGCTATACCAATTGAGCCAGTCTTGATCTTCAGGTGGTGGTGGAAATGAGCTAGTTGCTATTCATAGTCTTTCAGTTTAATATTGTTTGGATTGATGGATGGTAAGGATAAGGAGTGGGACTCAACTCTATTGTATTCTTGTATTACTTGGTGGAATTCTTCACTCAGTTGGTAATCTTGGTTTATCCTATGTTAATGTCAGCTTATTCTCTAATGGTTATGTGCAACTGGTCAATACCAGATATGTGGAATATCTTCCTGCTTCATAACTGCAACCAGGACTTCTTGTCAATGTTCCTGGTGTATGAGGCATTAAATATGACTTGGAAGAGAGTAGATACTTATATCAGTAAGCATCAGTCTTGTCTTATGATCTGCACTGAGTATACTAACTGGTGGTTAATTTTAGTAATTAGGATTGGACAGGTATTGATAATGAAGTGTTATCAATGGATGAGTCTTATCCTAATGAAGATTAGAATTAAGAAGGATAGAGGGGTAGAGACAGAGGTGGAGATAGGATAAAGTCTTGTCCTAATGAAACAACCAACTTACTATTTGAATTTTAGTTAACTTCAAGGGCAATATCAATTGTTTGCTAATAAGACAATAGACAGGGATGCTGAAGTAAGCATTTCCTAAGTCAAAGTGTCCAGGAAATCTATCACTATACCTCTGAACAGTGGGAATTATCCAGTAGGAAGTGGAAGAAACTTCAAGAAGGACAAGACTGGGAAAGATGCCTTCAGTTTGGCCACCTTATATACTATTCAATTAGAACTCCAAAGCAGAGCTTAAATTACATGAGGGCAGGTAAATAGATAACTAGATTATATCCTATTCGTCAAAGATAACTAATCTAATCCTTATATATAATGCATAATAAGAGCATCTTATATAATTGGCTTGACAAAGTAAGGCTATGTTGCTGACTGAGCTGCTGACTGAGTGATGAGTCATTGCTGTGCTTCAATGAGTCATTATCTTGAGATAAGGGCTACACCTGGATTGAGGATATAATATCATAAATAAGCAATAAAAGATAAGAGTCTAGATCATTGGCTGTGTTGATAGGTCTAGGTTATGACATTAGTGATGATGTCATGGGTCTGGATGTTTATTATGTGATGTGGCTGTGTAAGTCATGTGACCTGTGAAAACTTGAGTTGGAGGAAATGAGGAGAGGAGTAAGGAGAAAATAGTAAGACAATAGAAATAAAATAAAAGAGATAGACAGCATTTGTAACATAAACACCATAATCTGGAAATTAATTGAATAACTGGAACAGTCAAGTTGTCAAGATGTCCAATTGACTGCATCATATTATATAATAAATTTGCCTTCACAAAAATAGATTGAATCAGAAGAATGAGATTCAATCTAATATATATATAATTTTAAAAAGAAAGACTCTCCCAAATCAAAAGAGATCTTGATGGAAGAACTTGTTCCAAAAGAATATCACAAGTACCTCCACATCTTCTTAGAGGAAAAATCAGAGCATATGCCCTTAGGAAACTATGAGATTATGTAATTGATCTCAAGAATTTTTTTAAACCAAAGAAAGGATAAATTATCCTACTTTCTCTTGATAAACAACAAAAAATCTCAGACTTCATAGATAACCAATTACAAAAAGGATATATTAGATCTAGCAAATCTCTACAAATATCACTGGTATTCTTTGTCCTAAAGAAAAATAGATGAAAAATAATGGTTCAAGATTACTGATACCTCAATAAGCATATCATAAAGAACAACTACCCATTGCTGCTCATATTCCAGCTTATTAATAAGCTTAAAAATGCAAAGCTTTTCACAAAAATGGACCTCTATTGGAAATACAACAATATATACATAAAAGAAGGCAACAAATGGAAAGCTACCTTTATATGTTATAGGAGATCATATAAACCACTTGTAATGTTCTTTGACCTCTGCAACTCCCCAGCAACATTTCAAATTATAATGAACAAAATATTTGCAAACATGAGTACAATAGTTGTTATTTATATGGATGATCTCATAATCTCCATGAAGACTAATAATTCCAAAGAATATGATAAAATAGTTCTTCAAGTCCTCAAACTCCTAGACAAAAACAATCTCTTCATTAAACCAGCAAAATGCACCTTTTGAACCAAAGAAGTTGAACTCCTTGGAATGATTGTAAATAAGAATGGAATTAAGATGGATGATTCAAAAGTAAAAGCTATCCTCAAATGGCTGACACTTTCCACAGTCAAAGGCATTAGAAGTTTCCTCAGATTAGCTAATTCCTACCAACACTTCATCAATGAATATTTCAAACTTGCAAGATCTTTTATAGATTTAATCAAGAAAGACATTCCATTTATTTGGACACAATAGTAGGAACTAGCATTTAATCTCCTCAAACAAAAATTCACTACTGCCCCAGTCCTTGCATATCTAGATATTGTTACAAATACTATATATCTCCTTTATTTTATTCCTATTTTTCCATTATTTTTTCCTTACTTCTTGCTTTAATTTCTTCAACTCAAATCTCAATAGATCACATGACAAGTCACATGATGGACACATCCA